>CAJHQP010003212.1:0-71119 GCA_905132765.1 Moricandia arvensis | reverse complement strand
GAAATCAGTAGAGGATGATCCACTACAAGAAAATAAGATATATCCAACGGCCAAATCCGTCAGAAATCCATTGGAAATGACCATTTCCAACCAATTTCTGACGAATATGACGGTCATTTCTATATGGTCAGGATTTTTTTTACGGCCGGAAAGCGGTCATAAATTTTTGACCGTTTTCAATAATACTTAACTGTCAAAAATTTCTGACGAAAAAATTCATCAAAAAAATCAATGGATTAATCCGTCGGAAAATTAGACAAATTTGTTTTTGAAAAAAAATCAAAAAAATATTTGAACTAATTTATTTGAAATATAATATATACAAACATATACATAATATATACAATACTCGTCCACCGCCATCCTCATCTGCGGTCTCTTCCGCCCTCAACCTTTGTCGTCGTCCCCCAATGTCTTATCCATGTGTCACCATCGCAGGTTTCAGCCGTCTTCCCCTGAAGTAGAGAGGTGTTGTCGTCACACGGTCAAGCACATCTTTCTTGTCTTCTTCTTCCTCTTTCTCCTCCGCATCTCCTTTTCACTGTCACATAACAAGCAATTATGAAATAGTTTTCAAAACAAACTTCGTGTCACTCCAAACAGATCTTCTCCTCAAATCATCTTCTACAAATCAAAATCAAATGAAAAAAATTAAGGATTTCACAGAGGCAAACCTGGTCCTAACTCGTAACAGGGTCGGACAAACATCTCATAGAAATTAAAGACCCATTACCCAGCGGTGGTTGCACGGAATCGCTGAGGCCATTGATGTTTCTATGTCGTCGTGAGCGCACGAAATTGAGCTTAGATGTTGAGATCACAATCAACTTCAACACACGTTTAGATTCGGTCGATTCGGTTCATCTGTTAATTCGGTCTCTCTCTCTTTCTAACTTAACGCGGAAGTAACAAGCAAGTAAAGAGAATAAAAGACACACGGCAATTTAACCAGTTCAGAGCCTCAATATGAGCTACTCTGACGTCTGGCAAGAGGATTCCGGCAATCTCCTATGATATGTTCAATCTCACCGCCGAGTTTAGACAAATTAGGTTTAGCTCAATGATGCAAGGAGAAGAGAAATGTTACAAGCTTATTTTTCAAGTCACATCCGACTTCGAGCTTATATAATGCTCTTAGGATAACTCCTAACCCTAATAGAATATATCTCTTTCCTTTCTTCAATAGGAATATTTCCTTTGCCTAATGTTATTCAGTTTTGGACCAATAATATCCAACAAAATCCACCTTGAGTCAACAACTGAAAACATCTTCATAGTGATTGCACTTTGAATCTTTACACTGGCAATGACGAAACTATCTTCAGGCTTCAGTCACCTTTAACAACTTCAAAGCATCGTTGAACTTGTTCACCGGCACAACCTTTGTCAAGACATCAGCCGGATTTCTTGAGGTTGGAATCTTCAGCATCTATACCTCTCTACAAACGATCCAATCTCTGATAAAATGGTACTTTGTAGAAAGGTGCTTAGTCCTCTCATGATAGATTTTGTTCTTAGCCAAACAAATCGCACCATATAGAAACACACTTTTGCTCAAGTCCAAGATCCTTCAGTAATCCCTTAATCCAAATGCTCTCTTTCACAGGTTCAGACAATGAGATATACCTAGCTTCAGTTGTCGATAGAGCACCACATGCTGAAAAATGACCTCCAGCTAACAGTGTTTCCTCCTACCTTGAATACATATCCAGAAATCAATCTTCTTCTGTCCAAATCAGCTGCATAAGCAGAAATAATTGAGACGCCCCTTTGATGTATCTCAATAACCACTTCACGGTTTCCTAATGCAGTTCCCCAGGTTTACTCATAAACCTACTAACCAAACCAACTCCATACGCTAAGTCAGGTCGCGATCCTACCATAGCGTACATGATGCTTCCTACATCACTTGAATTCGGAACTGTGTTTGTGTCTAACACCTCAGAATCAGCTTCCACATAACACAACTTGAAATGTGCTCGAATAGGTGTATTCACCTTCTTTGATTCTGCCATATTGAAGTTTCGTAGAACCTTCTGCAAATATTCTGAATGAGATAGCTTCAATATCCCTTTCTCTTTGTCTCGGAATATATCCATACCAAGAATTCTTTTAGCGTTCCCAAAATTTTCATCTCAAACTCAGAGCTTAGTAAGCCCTTTAACTTTCTCCTGCATCTTCTTGGCTGCTAATAACATATCATCCACGTACAGTAGAAGGTCCACATAGTTGTTTTTAGAAACCTCCTTCTCGTAGACACACTGATCTTGCTCACTTCTCACAAAATCTTGATCCAACATAAATTTGTCAAACCGTTTATTCCACTTACTAACTCTTCAGCTGCAGCAAGGGAAAAAGCCACTTCAGATTCTTCTGTGAAGTTCAAGGGATGAGTGACATCTGTGTATCTTGCTGGTGGGACAATAGTCCTTTGTCTATCCCTTGCAAGTTGGTAATTAGTCAAACCACCACTCGAGTTTTCTGTATAAACTTCACTGTCACTTTTTGTTTCTGTTTGACCGTAAAATCAGCTTGAACAGGTTCAGGTTCTCCACCTGCTTCAGAACCCATTGAGTTAGTTATTGCAGGCTCTCCAACTTCACGTGGTATTTTCGTGATAACCTTAGCTTTTTCACTCTCTAAGTCATCCTTAGCTTTTTCTTCAGTGGACTCTTTGGTCGTTCCCAACATGTCTTTATACATCACATGTTCTTTGAACAAAGCATTACGGCTTATCACACACTTCTTCTCATCAAATAGCAAGACCTTGTAGCCTTTCACACCTAGTGGGTATCCTATAAATACTGCCTTCAACTCCCTTGGCTTCAACTTTCCTTGATCAACATGTACATAAATAATCAATCCAAACGTTCTTAGGTGTTTGTATCCATTCTTCTTCTTAAGCCAAACTTTTTCAGGATTGTTGTTGTGAATCGCAGACGATGGTGTTCTATTGATTAGATAAGCTGTTATAGCTGCAGCTTCCGCCCATAAGCTTTCACTCAAACCAGATTGGTTTAACATGCATCAAACCTTCTCCATAATTGTTCGATTCATACGCTTAGCAACGCCATTTTGTTGTGGCATATAACTAAACGTACGATGCCTTTAAATTCCATTCTTCTTGCAAAATGTATTAAACTCCAAGTTACAAAACTCCAAAACATTTTCTGTCCTGAGACACTTTATCTTCTTATTCACTTGACTCCCAACTAGCATCTTCCATTCACTGAAACTTGCGAAAGCTTCATCTTTAGTCTTCAAGAAGTATAGCCAAACCTTACGTGAGAAGTCATCGATGATTGATCAGAAGTATTGCTTCTTTGATAGGGAAAGATGCACGTTTGGAGACCTCCAAAGGTCAGCGTGTACATACCCAAGTACCTTATACATGTCATGCTTTCCGATTGAGAAGCTTACAAGCTTTGTCTTTCCCATCACACAATCTTTGCAAAAATCCAGAGTATCGATCTCCTTCTTAGTTAGTATGTTTTTGCTAACCAAGATCCTCAGATTTTCTCACTCATGTGGCCTAATCCCTTGTGCCACACACCAGTGATGTCACTCTTCGTTTCTGCAACTTCTGTATGGTGAACTTCGTTTGTCATAGTCTCACCTCGAGGATATACAATCCATGTATCAGTTTTCCTCTCAACCCCAGCCTTCCATTCTTGTGAAACGTGAGCTTGTCATCTCTACCACTGTGCTGGAACCCGAGTTTATCAAGTGTTCCTGTCGATATTAAGTTCCTTCTCAGATTTGGAACATATATGGCGTTGTTCAACACAGAAATTGAGCATCCACAAGTCATCAACTTTATAGAACCAATTCCCTTAGCCTCCACCGAATGATTATCCCCAAGTAGAATATGATTTCCATTTATCTTTGTAAAGGTACCAAACTCGTCTCTTCTGGATGTCATATGGTAGGTACACCCTGAATCAATAACCTAATTATTCATTGGATTCAGATCAGAGACATTCAAGGCGTCAGAATACTAAAGCTTCTCTGTCATAACACCTTCTTCAGCTTGTTCCTCTCTGTCAAGCTTCTTCTTTAGAGTGAAAAATCCTTTCTAAGGTGTCCCTCCTTCTTACAGTGTCAGCACACCACTTTAGATCCTGACTTTGATCTACCACAGTTTTTTTATTCGAATCGTTTCTCCATTCAGAACTTCCTCTATATTTCATGACTAAACCTTCTCCAGCTTCTTTACTACTCCAACCACTCTCTTTCAACTCCTTTCTTTATCACGAGTTGCTGCAATCACAGCCTTCAGAGTTAAGGTATCCTTTGAATACTTCAAAGTCTCTTTCAGCTTGTTATATCGAGATGGCAAAGAACATAGAAGTAATATGGCTGGCACCTCATCTTTTACCATGACTCCAGCGCTGCTCAAATCATAGACCAGCTTCAGGAAGTCATCAATATTAGAATCGACATATGTAGTATCAGTCATCTTAAAGTTATAGAACTTTAACTGCAGGAAAATCCTGTACAGCAGAGACTTAGACATATATAGTCTCTCTAACAGTGACCACATAGCTGCTGCTGTTGCGGAGTGGCTAATTTTCTGCAGAGCATGGTCACCAACATTCAGAACAATCAGATTCATGGCTTTCTCTGATTTTTCTACCTTCGAGGGATCAATATCAGTCAGTGTTGGAGAAGCTGACATTCCCTCCTTCGCTTCATCCTCTTCCTCCTTCGATTCAGATTTAACAGGTTCTCGAAGCAACTTCTCATCCATAAGAATTTCCTTCAAACAACCAAGATACGCGAGCATGCAGATCTTCCATAACATAAAATTGCCAGAGCCATCAAACCGATCAACCTTTATCCGTGTATTAAACATCTTACCCTGAGGCTCTGATACCAACTATTGAGATCAAAATCAACTTCAACACACATTTAGGTTCGTTCGCTTTGGTTCGTTTGTTAATTCGCTCTCTCTCTCTCTCTCTCTCTCTTTCTAACTTAACGTAGAAGTAACAAGAAAGTAAAGAGAAGAAAAGACACATAGCAATTTAACCAGTTCAGAGCCTCCATATGAGCTACTCTTACGTCTGGGCCAGAGGATTCTGGCAATCCAATATGATATGTTCAACCTCACTACCGAGCTTAGACAAATCAGGTTTAGCTTAATGATGCAAGGAGAAGAGAAACGTTACAAGTTTATGCTTCAAGTCACATCCGACTTCGAGCTTATATAATACTCTTAGGATAACTCCTAACCCTAATAGAAACTTTTCTTCAATAGGAATATTTACTTTGCCTAATGTTATTCAGTTTTGGACCAATAATATCCAACATTAGAGATAGATTGGGAGGCGGACTTGGTTTGGTCAAAGAGACAAGCTCTTGCCATTGTGAGATTTGTAATATTTTCATTGAGAGAGCGAAGAAGAAAAACAGAGAAAAACAAAACTTTAAACAGAGAGATTATGTGAATTGTGGCCGGTGGATACCATCTGTCAATGGTCAAGATATATGAATGGTGATCCTTGCTTTTCAGTATTAGCCAATCAGAAACTGGAGCAGTTTTTGTTGTCCTTTTTTGTCGATTGTTTTTTTGTTATTATTTAGTGTTTTAGTATTTTTGTGAAAATTATAACTTCAAAAAACTAACAAGATTTATAATTTATAGTATTTTTGTAAACTTTAGGATTATAAATATCTACTTTAAATTAAATAGTTAAATTTCAGTTGATATATCTAATATTTAAAGTTTATACAAATTAGATTTAGGGTGTGGATTTAGAATATATAAGGTTTGGGTTTATATTTAAAGGTTTGTAATTAAATATATGATATAGATTTAGGTATATCTAACTTTTCAAAACAAATTGTTAGCTTAGAGTTTATGATTTGGACTTTGGGGTAATATTAATTGAGGTTTAGGGTTAAATCTTAGGTTTAGTTTAAGTTTAGGATTTTGGGTCTAATGTCTTTGTTTATGTTTACTATTTTAGAGTATGTTTGAAAAAAGAAATTAAATTTGAAGTTTAAAATTTGAGATTAAGTTTGAAAAGGTTGTTTTGGATAATGAATGTAGGGTTTAATTTGGTTTAGAATTTAAAAATATCAATGTTTTTAATTGTTGAAAAATCAAAGAAAATTTCTGACCGCATAGATCCATTGGAAATTTCCGATGGCAAAGATCCGTTGAAAATTTCCAACCGCATAGATCCGTTGGAAATTCTGACGGATTTTTGACAGTTAGGTATTTTGTTAGAAAAATGTCAAAAATTCCCGGCGGAAAATAATTCAGTTGAAAATTTCTGACGAATTTTGACGATTTGGTATTCTGTTGGAAAATTGTCGAAAATTTTGAAAATCGGTCTGAAAACCATCAAAAATTTCCGACCAAAAAATTGGTCAGAAAATTCTGTTAGAAAAATCACTTTTTCTTGTAGTGATCAAGTGTCTGAGAATTGATCGAGGAGGGGTATCTATCTTAATAGTTTGAGAAACTGTGATGAAAATGATATTATTAGAAAAATGAATGTACTCTCACTTCTTAAGTTGGTTAATTCTACGATGGCAAAAGTAAGTCTTCCAATTTTTCACTGGTATCGTGCACTACTAACTGCTCATATGCAATTAACCATGTGCCTTCTTGATCTATTATTTCCAATCTTTATGAATTATGGACGAAAAGAAATCATGATATATTGCATTTGAGACTTTTGGAGCCTTTAGCAATTGTTCATGATACTTCACATCCTCATGGGAAATTGAATTCTAGAGGAACAAAGTGTATCTTCATTATATACTTTGAGCATCTAAAGGTTATGTGCTCACCAAAAAATTAGATGGAAGTATAATAGAAATCGGATTACGAGATATGACAAAATTGAAAATTTCTTTTTCTAAATGGGAAGAGATTGAGGGCAAGAGATCCATCTTCAAGAGATGGTTGAGCCAACTAGTGTTTTTTCTTAGTAACCAATATATGGAAGTTGATGAAAGTTCTTGCAAACTATCACAACTTAGTGGGAGATAAACATTGGTTAGTAATTTTTCTCTTGCCCAAACTCAGCTGAATGGAATGATGCAATTCGACAAGAACTAGAATTTATAAAGGTAAATCAAGTTTGGGACTTAGTTGATAGGTATAACACTCGCTTGGTAGAAAAGGTTAAACCTAACAAGAGGGCATAAATTATGAGGTAAATTTGTCACATGTGGTGAGTTTTACCTTAATTTTCCTTTTTCTATCCATGTTGTCGGATTGGATTTAGAATTACATAAAGTGGACGTTAAAACTGCACTTTCTTAACGAAAAAATAGAAGAAGAAATTTACATGGAACAACATATTGGTTTGTGGAAAAGGCCAGGAGTCTAAAGTTTGCAATCTATGTTGTTCCATATAAGATTTAAGAAATTTTCTAGGCAGTGGTACATTTGTTTTCATAACCTATAACATCCTATGATTTACGATGATTAGTGAAAACCATTGCGTCTATGTCAAGAGCACTAGACAATCTTTTGTAGTTCTATCTATATATGTCGACATCATCTTGTTGACATGAAATGATATGGAGTTTCTGATTACCATTAATAAATGGATATCATCTCATTTGGAGAAGAACTTGGGTATGCTAACTATGTTCTTGGTGTTGAGATACACTGGGACCAATCAAGGAAATTACGAACTCTGTCACAAAAATCATACATTTGTACAATCTTTGAAATGTATAAGATGTTTCATAGTAATCCCATTGAAACTATACTCACAAAATGTGCAGCTCTAAGCCTTAAGATGTACCTTCAGACCGAAGATGAGAAAATGAGATGGAAGAGTCTCATACTCTAGTGTTATAGGCAGTTTAATGTATGTTATGATGTGCATCTAGCCTAATATTTGTTATGCGGTTGACTTGGTAATGGGTTACCAATCACAGCCCATAAATAAATATTGGATGGTAGTGAAAAGCATCCTCATATACATAAGGGGGGCAATGGAGTATTGCTTGTTTTATCAAGAAAGTGATTTACGCTCAACGTAATATACAAATGCTGATTAGGATAGCGATCTGGATAAGCATAGATCAACTTAAGAATATGCCTTCTAATTGAGTAATGGTGTGATTATAAAAGATAGCAAGAAGTGACATTGTACAGCTTTTTTATGATGAAGGCTCAATCAATTTGTAAATTTGTATGGCTGATGAGGTTCTTACATATCATACAAGTCCCGAAAGGGATTTGTGCCCTATGACTAATTGTGATAGTCAAACTTGTATTTCTTATGTGAAGAATCATATGTATTATGAGAGGATATACCACATTGAAATCGAAGTTTAGTTTATGAGAGACATTACAAAAAGATTTTGTGCTCTAGTACATATGTACGCATAGAACTGTAGTTCTTCGTTTAATTAAGTCTATTCTTAATGATGTATTCTTTCTCATATATATGAGTGTCAGATATGCGTAGAATTAGAGTATGTACTAGTGTGGAACTTTAGCACTTGCTATTCTTACTTACACATAAATGTTAAGAGGTGTCACCAAGTAGGAGATTAGTTCACTCTCATGAACAATCGCCTCAGATTTCTTAGTGAAATGATGAGATGAGACTTGATTAGTTGGGCGCTAGTGGTTAGATGAGATACTTTTTTTGGTATCAATCATGATTGTCCCAAAATCATGAATACTTGGAAGAGTTAGATAAGTACAAGATCAGAGGCTAGAGAGCGAATTAATAGTAGTTTGATCCACATAATGGTATTTGTATATATAATTGACACATGATCTTAAGAGAAGATTTGACTACTATGACATGTGTGTCATACGACGATATAGGAAGCGAGCGATTATTTTATTTAATTGTATCCCTCGCATGTGAGGTCCTATCAACCAATTTATGGTTACAAAGTTACCTTTGAACCTTAACCTATGTTCTTTAAGGAAAGAACTAATAATTTCTACTTTAGTATGTTTTTTAACGGCGATGAAATAATTAGCCTTATGGGACATGCTAGGCAAGCAATTATTTCGGAACAGATGAACATGAAATTTGAAGGGAAAACTATTAGTTTTTATATTGACATATGTATTTACTAGCCAGCCCCTGTATCACTCAATTAGAGTTTGGATATAGTGAACACATGATGTAGGAAAAGTCCTAACATATGGTTTAGGGATCATGTATGTTAGATCAATATAAAAGACAAATGAGTTTGGGGAACATCGAAACATGCTGAAAAGCAAAAATATTTCTGAGGGTTGTAGCTTGTATGTATCCCTAACAGGTGCATAATTTATCTCCCAAGTGTAGATGTATTCACTAGGGTCACATAGTTCATATGCCGTGTGATATCTAAGTTAGGGTTCTCGTGCTTGATCTCTAAGACTTCTCTAGTATTTGACATGCTCCCTCCCTATCATGTACGAGTGGGAGATATTAGTTTATGGTTGGTTTGCACCCATTATTAGTCAACATACCAAACCGGTTTGGTGAACCGGTAGTTATTGGAAGAAATACATAAACAAACATTCACAACTCTTCGGTTAACATATGTGTCTCTTCCTTGTTGAATATATGTATTGCTTCCTTGAACATATGTGACTCTTCACATAGTATATAGTGGCTGTCTATATGTATTAAGACACTGTAAAGAGAAGTAAAACTATTGAGTTATCTATGCACAATATGAATAAATCTAGAGAGAGAGAGTAAAAATGTTTTAGAGAGAGAAAGCTTTAAGGAATCAACTAGAATGACACTTGAACAAGGAGTTGTTGTTTTCCATCTGTGATTTCATTTCTGACTCTTGCAGTCAATTCCAGGTTGTATCAAATAGTGTTCATTGCTAAACCGGGCTAAGATATGTTTTCGGTTTAACACGCTTCGCATTCAAATCTCTAACATTTTTTTACCTAGAGCTTGTCGTTTTTGGAAAGAGGTTGTACCAAAAGCATAAGCAGGAGTGATGTTATTATTGTCTAGATCATCTTCTTCCTCACCATAATCATCACTATCTGATCCTGCTAACGTGATAATACCACTGCCTCTGATGTTATTGCAGTTCCTAGCAACCAAAGTTGGAGTCTCTCCATCTTCAGTCTCAAAGGTTTCTAACGTTGTGCATACATTCCATTTCACAGCTAAACATGTCACAGCTTGAGCCTTGTGTGTGATATTTGACGCACTCTGTAATAGTATGAGCAATGCAGTGACTAATGTCATGGAGCAAAGCTGAAGACTAAAAAAAAAAGCAACAAAAGATGAGAGCTTTTTAAAATGGGGTTTTGTTTAGAAGCGAAGATTGTTAAACTCACTTTTATGATTTCTGTTATAATTTAGATTCAGCTTAATTCAACCTAGTATGTTTTCTTAGAAGAGAAGAAAGACTAACCTTGATCTATACTTAATTTGGCTTACTATTAGAATTAATTCACCAATTGATTTCTTTCTCTCTTTGACCTTTTCTTTAATGGTTTCTTTTGATGGATAAGAAACTGTAAGTGTCTTTATCTTAATCCTTTTCATCGACACTAGTATTGTGGTGTACGACATTCATCTTACTTCTCATAAGCGATATGCTTCCTTTATATTTATGAAAAGTAGCACATTATGTTAAGAGACACAACTCTTCATAAATTGTAACCACCACATCATATAATTATATATATATATATATATATATATATATATATATATATATATATATATATATATATATATATATATATATATTTCAGTAGTTAGATTTTTATTAACCACCACACACACATATATAATTATATATATAAGCATAGGTAAGACAAATAAAATAAGGTAGAGAGGAGGGTTATCATACACCCAAATTCTACTCTTTTAATTGAAATTGATCCATCACCGTATCTTTTTTAATATTAGAATTCATAACTTTAAGGCAAATCTCTCAAATAGATATTTTTATTTTATTTTTAAATAATATTTTTTAATCTTTTGTTTAAACTTTAACCCTCACCTCCAAAACCACACCCCATAACTATAAACCCTAAGTTTAGATTAGTTAACCCAAAATGTATAATGTATATTTACACCATTTAATAAAGTCTATTTTGGTCATTTTTCTTCTTTAGAGTTATTTTTGGAACAAAAAATTTTATATGTCTATCTTAGAGTATTTTTCTAATTTTATTATGAATTTGATCTTTATAATTAAACTGAGAGGCACATAGGTTATATAAGAATAAATATTCTTTCATTCTCCCACTTGACCTTTGCGACAATTTATTGGTCTAATATCTATAATGCACACTTTTATATATCAAGTTCAATTGATCATTACTAAAATTAAGAATGATCAAATCATGGCGGTTGTATGTCATTTAACCGGCATATTCCCTTCCATATATCACGAACCAATTCTAACTTTATATTATCCTTACATGAGAAAAACATTTCTTCTCAAAACTTTACCATATGTTATCTTTGAACCATAAATGTGTACACATACATTAACGATAACATATCTAATAAATCAGAAACTTAACTTTAACTAAATTCCTAGGTGTCAAATACTTAATGAGTATTCCATAACTACAATAGCAAGACCTTATCTATAATACCCTTAGGCTCTAAATGACCACTGAACGCTTTGGATAGTAAAGCTTTAGTTTGCGGATCCGCTATCATTATATCCTTTCTTTTGTACTCAAGTGACACTCTATGTTTCTGAATTTCTTCTTTAATAGACAAGCTCATTAACTTAAAATGCTTAGCACCCTTTCAGTACTTGTCATCCTTTCAAAAGAAAACAACTGCATAATAAACACCATAAACTCTCAGTGTCTTGGCTATAATTAATGTCGACAATCCAAAGCCCTGAGATAATTTTTCGCAGCAACAAATCATGAACTGTGGCCTCAAAACATGCTAAAATCCAGCCTTAATTGTAGAAGTAGCAATGACACACTTGTTTTTCCATTTTCCTTTATATTGTTCTCTCAATTAATAAGAACAATAGCCAAATGTTTGATTTTTACCATCAACACATCCAACATAAACTAAATCTGAATATCCAGTGACCTTCAATTGATAAAATCTCTTTTATGTAAGCATGTTCTCGTTGGTGTCTTGCAAGTACTAGAAAACCTTTTTTTGCAGTATTCCAGTGATTCATTCTGAGATTATTTTCATATCGCCTTGACTTTCCAATATCAAAACTGATATCAAGCTGAATACATGTTTGATATAGTTTAAACTAGGCCCGGGCGTTTGGTTTTGTTCGGTTTGGTTCTTTCGATTTTGGGTTCTTTTGATTGTAGAGATATATGAACTATTTAATTATTTATGAAATTCGGTTTGGTTATTTTGGTTTTCAGTTTGGTTTGGATAACAATTATAAGAACCGGCTAATATCCAATAAATTTTCGGTACCAGTTCGGTTCCGGTTCGGGTTTTGGTTTTATTGGTTAGTTTTGAACATTCAGGGTAATAAAACAGATTTTTGGAATAAAATTTGGGTAGTTCGGATAAATTTTAGTATTTTAGATATAACTATTTGGGCCATTTGATTCTTTAGGACAAATCATATAAATTTAAATATTTTGGATAAAAAATAGTTGGGTAGTTCACTTTATAAGTAATATTAGAATATTTATTAATTTAAATACTATATATAGTTAACATCTAGATAAATAAATTATATTTCGGATATTCGGGTACCCGTTCGGATTTCAGTTCGGTTCCGGTTCGGTTTCAGTTTTTCAGTTTTTTTGGTTATAAAAATATAGGAACCATTCGGTTATTTTTTATTCTTGGTTCAGTTTTTGGTTCAGTTTTTTCGGTTCGGTTCTCGGTTTTTATGCCCAGGCCTAGTTTAAACTCCCAACTACCAATGCATATGAATTCTTTCTATTTCTACACGCTCCAATTCATTCTTAAGACATTACATATTACTAAACTTGTCCCCCTTCTGAATTGGAGCTATTCCTACGGAGCATTTTTCTATTTTATATCTCTAAGATCTTACTGATATATCCCTTATGAGACAAACTCAACAGTCCTTGTGATCTATCTCAAAAGATTTCTATTCAGATCACCTAAGATGTCTCACCCATATTTTTCACTTCAAAGTTCTTAGAGAGATACTATTTTACCTCATGTAACATGCCTATGTTATTTGCAACAAGAATAATTACATCAACATATAAGACGAACATAAAAAAAATCTGCTCCTACTCACCTTAATGTAGATACATTGATCAACGATCATCTCTACAAAACCATATGACTTGATGGTATCACTAAACTTCAAATACCATTGTTTGGAAGTTTTTTAAGTCCATATATTGACTTTCTCAACATACACACCATATTTCCTTTTGATGTGGCCATGAAACTTTCATGTTGGTCCATATATACTTCCTCCTCAAGCTTTTTATTCAAAGGACAGTTAAACATCCATATGGTGAAACTCAAGATCATAATGAGCTACCAAAGCCAAAAAAACAATTCTAAGAAAATCTTTCTTTAAAAACTAGAGAGCATGTCTCTTCGTAATTAATGCCATCTTTTCTGGGTGAAGCCTTTAGAAACAAGGCAAGAATTGTATCTTTCAACATTACCTTTCGAGTTGTGTTCAATATTAAAGACCCACTTATAAACAATGGTTTTGAAACATCGGGCAACTATACTAAGTATCAAACTTCATTATCACCGATAGATTTTATCTCTTCTTTTCAGGCATCAAACCTTTTCCAAAATTTTCACTTTTCTTGGCTCTCTGGAATGAGATCGAATCTTCATCCATGCGTAAGTCACATTCACCTTCAATAGCAGCCACATAGTCATTTGATATGACACATCTGCTTTCCTTTCAGATTGCTTTAAAGTTACTTGTGATTCACTATTCTCTACTTGAATTGTGACAGGTTCATCGACTATATTTTTAGCTAGTGGGATTGGTGCATCCTCATGTTGTTTTATTGTGTCATTTAGTCTAATGAAACAATAAAACAACTACTTCAGGTGCAACTTCATGTGAAGGAACTTCAACCCGAATTTCATTAATGTCCACCATTCGCTGTTCACCACTCCCATTATTTTCACCATTCTCAATGAACCTAGCACTACCCGATTCAACAATTCTCTACTATGGTTTATTCAATAAAACTTCTACCCTTTGATTTTTTTTTCAGGATAACCAAAAAAAAATCCAATGACAGTTTGAAGATCATGTTTATTTTCATGTGATTATATGGCCTTACCACTGTTGGGCATCCCCATACACGTAGATGCCTTAAACTAGGTTTCATTTCCGTCCAAAGTTTATAAGGTGTCTTAGGAACTTCCTTACTAGGAATCCGGTTCAGTGATATATGGTGCAGTCTTTAATGCATATATCCACAAAGAAAGAGGTAAAGAGTAATTATTTAACATGCTCCTAGCCATCTCTATAGAGTACCATTGCACCTCTCATCAACACCATTTTGCTGAGGAGTACCAGACATTGTGTATTACGCACAAATACTTTTACTTTCAAGTAACTTTGCAAATGAACCTGGACATCAATGTCCATCTTGATTTTTTTGTAGAAATCACACCTCAATTAGAACTCACTACTTTTAACCTTCTTATCTAACTGCATTTCTACCTTATCAGTGAATACCTTTAAGAAATCTACATACTTAAAACTTTCTTCTAGTACATAGATATATCCATACAGTGAATTATCATCAATACATGTGATGAAAATACTTTCACCACTCCAGGAAAGAGCATCAAAAGAGCCACATATATTGGTGTGTATTAACTAAAGAAGTTGAGTGCTTCTTGTGGGTACATGTTTAGTCTACTTCACCTTAATTTAGTCTATCCATATATCTAGGTCACTAAAATCCAACTGAGGAAAATTTTCATTTCAATCAACCTCACATTCTTCTCTTGGAAATGTGACCTAGTCTTTATGCCACAAGAAAACATAACTTTTATTAGATGTGTGACACTTAATACATCTACTTTCAACCACCAAGTATAAATAGACATTTCAACAAAATTCCATTCATAGCAAAAAAAATTTAATGTTTATTTTTCTTGTTGAAGCAACCTATTTTTTATGAAAATCCTTTTTGAAATGTCTCATTTTCTTACAAAATAAACACTTTATTTATTTTCTGGATTTTACTTTTAGTTTTTTTCCCAGGAAATCTTTGTCATTCCTTTCTACTTGGGATTGTTTGGCTGCTACTGACACTTCCAAAACCTATGGGGTTAGCAACTTGGTCTTTCATCTTCCTTAATCTTCCCTGCTCTTGAATTAGCATATCCTTTGATTCCTTAAAGTTCCATCCATCTTTAATGGTGTTGTCATTCACTTAGAACTAGCTAAAGTCAAGAGGTAGAGGGTTCATGATTAATTGGACCAAGAATTATTCATGCACGTTCATTCACAAGGTCTTAAATTATGTGGCTAGATGGGTCACATGATCATAGATTGGTTGAGACTAGTCAAACATTTTCATAGTTAGCTCATTTTTGAGAATTCCTTCAATCGATTTACAACCAAATTTGACTATGAACTCTCCTTAAATCTACTCTATACATTCCCTCCCTTTCTTTGTCTTAGACATCGATGACGTAACACTTTCTGTCACTGGCAACCTCATAAGATTCAAATTCAGTATTTTAGATCGCTCTCATCTCTTACACCGAGACTATTCATATTCT
This sequence comes from Moricandia arvensis, assembly GCA_905132765.1. NCBI lineage: Eukaryota > Viridiplantae > Streptophyta > Magnoliopsida > Brassicales > Brassicaceae > Moricandia > Moricandia arvensis. The sequence goes on along the minus strand of CAJHQP010003212.1, from coordinate 55,448 downwards.
GAGCTATCTTCCGTACTGGTTAAGGAATCCACATCAATTACTATGGCGAGGTCCCAATGTCATTAAATCTAGTGTACACCAGATCTTTTCGGACCACTCACCATAATTGAATTCACTGAACTGTACGACAAAGTTAGCAAATGTAAACACATTTGATGAAGCTGGAAGGCTATATACATGCTTAACCTTTACTGTTTTGAAAATTTACTACATATTTTAGACCTAATATAAACTTTCAAGTTTCTATTTTAAGTAACGCTTGGGCAATACTTAAACACAACATTTTTATTGATGCTAAAATATACTTTAATGATTAATCTAACTCAAGTCAAATAGTATCATACCTTTGAGTATAAATAGTATCATCTATAGTAAAAGAAAATGACTAATCCTTTTCATATTATTAACTATATTCAATGATCCACCTTTGGTTGATCTCGTAGAATATAGAAAATAAAATAACTAATCACTATAAAAAAATCTTGTATGTTATTTACCATCTCTTTAATCATGATCAATCATATTATATAATTTAAATAATTATAAATAAATGACAAGATCACTTTGGTGACTAACATGTTATACACTATATAAATATTAAAACACAAATAGATAAATTTATCTTAATATTATGTTAATATTTCATAACATAATTATTTATATATTTTGTTAATATTCATAACACAAATTATTATTAAAATGCAGCATAAGTATTTTTTTAATCTAAACCCATTTCACTATATAGTATTTTAATTTAATAAAATATTACATAATTATGGTGTTTGTATAACTATATAGAACACTTAACCACATAGATTAATTATTACTTAATTACCTGAGTCCTTTCATAAACCATAATGATTTATCAAAATAATTAAGAAAAGAATATTATGTGCGTTTTCTATTTATGTCACCTTTCAACATTTAAATGGTGACATTTCATATAAATTAATCTAATAATACTTTCACGTAAACGCACGCTTGATCCTAACACAAGTTTTTATGCATGTTACGTTTATATGCATATGTTCACTAATACGGTGACAAACAGATTTCAAAGGATTTTGTAATGTGAAACATCTTTCAATCACATTTTAGTGGTGACTTTTCACATTAACAATCTATTAACCGTCACTAAAATTCTAGTCATGAACTTAAATAAATTGTAGAAAACATTAATCAAAAGGCGCAACTATAAACATTTTCTATTGGTGACTTTGATAACACAAAAGTAACGGTTACTTGTTTCTTTTGTTTTCTTGTTGATCATGAAGAATCAAACAGAGAAAGAAGAGGACAAACAAACAGATAAAGAAGAGGACAAACAAACAGAGAAAGAAGAGGACAAACAAACAATCAGAATTATTAATCACTTGTACTCATTTATTGAAGCAACAATGAAAGCTCGCTTGATTAAGTACGCGTTCATTTATGAGAACTAATTATTCCGTACGCGTTCATTTATTAACAATTACGGACATTTACTAATTATTCCATACTATTAGTAACTCATTCCATACACATTCAGTTAAGTAACAATGTCATACCGTACAAGTAATTCCATACAAATTCATTTATGTTTGCAATTCAAGTCACGCTTACACAAAATTATAAAATCAGTGGTGTGCTAACTTTCACAAAAATGTTAATTCACCCTTTGCGAAACCGTGAGATTCCTTCAAATTATAATGCCGTAAATATGGGCTATGAACACACATTAAAATGAACTTAACTGTATATGTTCACAAACATATGAGAACTAATTAAACCTTGAATGTTCTAATATTATCAAGCACCTAATGGGTAAATTAATTAAATCTAGAATGGCTCTGATACCAAATGTTAGATTAAATTTTATGATTTTATTATGAAATCTATTCCAAGTTCATAATTTAGATTGTTTTTAATTTCAACCTAGTATGTTTTTTAGAAGAGAAGAAAAATTAGCCTTGATCCATGCTTAATTTTGGCTGCCTCTTGGAATCAATTCACCATTTATTTCTTGCTCTCTTTGATCTTTTTTTAATGGTTTCTTTTGATGGATAAGAACTGTAATTGTTCTTTTTCTTAATCTTTTTGATCGACACGGTATTGTGGTGTCCGAGACATTCATCATACTTCTCATAAGCCATATGCTCCCTTTTATATTTATGAAGAGATCCCATTATGTTAAGAGACACAACTCTTCATAAATTGTAACACCACACTGTATAGTTATTATATACGCATTATTTTCAGTAGTATTTTTTATTAACCACCATACACACATATAAATAAGGTAAGAGAAGAGAGTTATCATACATCTAATTTCTAATGTTTTAATCGAAACCGATCCATCATAGTGTCGTCTTTAATATTAAAACTCATAATTTTAATGTGAACTTTATCTTTAAACTAAACCGAGAGACACATAGTTCATATAAGAATAAATATTCTTACAAAGATAAATAGTGAAGGAAACTTTTTTATTAGCTGCGAGTTCTCCAGCTCTGTAGATATAGACTTCAGTGTAAGCTTTAGTAGTAATAAGCAGAGATGAGAACTGACTTCTAGTAACAGGACCAACAAGCACAGAATGAAAGAACCATATCTATGGCTGATGATTCTGAGATATCGTGGGTCTGACTCTGATACGAAGATAGACCCAACATCTGAGTCCAATCTGAAAGACTAACTATTTGAAGATGATAAATGAGACGGAAGAGAAACAAACAAGGAAGATAACGGTTTTCGGTATAACCCAAGAACAAAGCTACATTACACAAGGCGACTGTATCGCTCAAAAAGATGTTTCCTTAAAAAGGTATTTGAGATCAACCTGAAGCATACCACCATTATTTTGTATCACTCATTGATGTGAAACATGGGCATCACGAAGTAGGAAACACATATAAAGTGATGTTCGCGAAAGGCATAATCATTTTAATAAAACCAGAGGAAAAGACTACACATAAATGCCTTGTGGGACAATGAACATGGTAAATCCAGATTTTCTAGAATGAAAAGAGAATTCTAATTTTACCACAAACTTGATATAATTTTTCAATTTTATCATAAATATCCCCAAAATTTATGATAAAAATATAAATTCACCAAAGTGTAAGTATCTTAATTGATTTGAAAATACATAGATTTGGCAAATCTTTGTAATGTTTAATGATATACAAATCTAACGTTCCAGTTTTGTTTAATATATATACATTGTAGGGTTTCTCTCGGATTTATATTTTTATATTTTTAATAAAAAAAACTTCTCTACATAAATTAATTATGAAACAAAACTTATAAGTAAATCCATTGAATTGAATTAGATTTCAACTATAGTATTTAAGAATCATTAAATAATTAACACGTGTTTTGATAAAAAAAACAGTGATTCAAGCACACAATTTTGTTCCAATTCCTAAATTTATCCAAATTCAATAAGAGCATCTTTAATAATTGGCTTCATTATTATATTCAAAATTCAATTTATTTAAAATGAAAAAAATGAAGAAATATTTGTTTCAATAATTTGCTTCATTTTCTCTTTATAAAAGAATATTCCAAACAGATTTCATCTCCAATTTGTAATTAATTATTAAATGATACCTTCCACTTTTATATTAAAAATGTTACTCAGTTATTTTGTTATTACATAATTCAACACAATTAAAATTAATATTAATTAAAGATTCTATCTGATAAAACTAATACATAACATATATAAATAAATAATATTATATTTTATAAAGAAACACCTTATATACATTTCTTCTATAAGTGATTAACAAAAGTGTTTTGAAAATAAAAATAAGCTGATTTATCTTTATTTTTTCTTAATCCTATTAATTTTCTTAGAAGTTAAATATATTCATGTCCTTAGTCTTAGATATAAACATCTAATTAGATAAAACAGTTATTTAAATTTTGAAATTAATATGATATTATTGATGTGTATAATTTTATTTAACAAGAGAAAAGAATAAGTAAAAGTTAATGATTAATTTATGATTAAATAAATTCATCTTCTAAAAGTTAAGATGTGAACAGTAAATTTTCAAATTTGACACAACAATACACTGCTTCATTTTGATTGCGATTCGTTTTGCACATAAGGTTCTATGGTAACTACTGAGACACTCTCCTACAAGAATTGTATTCTCAATAAGAAGTCTCTCCTCATCAAATATGTTCCATTAGGTAGGATCAAAGAAGGAAGAATATGCTTAAACTTCCTGACCATGAGCCTTGAGACTAGTTTATAGATGGTGTTGAGACAAGTTACAGGTCGATAATCTGAAATTTGAGAAGCTCCTTGACGCTTAGGCACCAGAGATAGGATGGTTGCGTTTGTGGCTGTAGGGAGAAATAAGGATGTGAAAAAACCCTGATGAAAGAGACGATTTTATTATCAACAACATTCCAACCTTGTAGAATCCTAAAGTAAAGCCTTCAGGTCTTTGGAGTTTTATTGGATTCTTGAAGAGAATATTTGCTATTTCAGCTTCAAAGGGATTAGAAACATTGAGAGGTAGACTTCATTCGAAATGGGACGAGACAAAGAGACCGGAACCATTCTGAAAAAGAATAAAGTGATAGAAAAAGCAAGAAATTGCGGTTTCAAATATGGAAAAATGCTCTTTGTTTAAGAAAACTACATTATCACTTCACTTAGCTGGTGAATAGAATAAACGTATGATGATCAAGGAGTTGAAATATGTGTCTAAAGCTTCAACCTCATGTCAGGTTAATTTTAGGAATCTTAGGAGCAATACATTTTAGATTTGAAATTTTAAGATGAGATAAGCTTCTTTATACAAATTAGAAATTTCACTAGAATGTAACAATTTTGAGATTAACAAAATATTTAGAAATCATACAGTTTATTTTTCTGGCAATATTTATTTAACCATATTTTACAAGATTTCAACATAAGAAGTCATTTAAAGAAAACAGTAGAAATTCTGTGAGTTTATTTTTCAGATTTAACGATGTGTCTGAAATGTGGCAGAAAAAAGTAGAGTAGGTACATGAATCTGGGTTACGCCAAACACAATCTAATCTAAAATGATTCAAACACGAAACGATTCTGATGTCCACCGAATACATTAAATGTCGATAACTTATATAACCCACCAAAACTCAACCAAAACAATGGTCTCAATTTACCTAAACCCCCATTACCAAAAACAAAACTATATTCCTTTTGTCTCATTTTATTTATTGTTTTTGTCCATGTACATAAATTAAAAGAATAATTTGTATACTTTTAAAATAAAATATCACTATTTATAAACTTAATTTTATTTCGACTAACAAAAATATAATAACATACAAAGTTAGTAAATTTTATACTGAAACCATAAAATAACATTTATTTGAAAATAAAAATTTTACTTTATAACAAGATCTATATTGAACCGGAAGGAATATTCTAGAAACCATACATAGAACAAACTTTTAGTTTTGAAAGTTCCACAACTGTGATTAGGAACAAAATTTTAGTTTTTAAAAGAATTTCTAAATATTTAGTAAATAAAGACTAAATCATTTAGGACCCATATTTTAAATTTGTACTAATAAAGTTCAATTATTTTGAAATTTTATAATTTCAGTAGGGATACCAGCATACAAAAATTTAGAGATTTTAGAGCACCCACATTAGTAAATCCCTTGTGAACCTCCACTTTTTCATTTAATATTTTTGTTTGACTTTTTTTTTAAAAAAATATAAAAATAAAATAATCGGACCAATCGCAGGCCACCACGTGTCGTGTGGTCCGCGCTACAGTGATGAACCGGGTTCACTGCGGTGAACTCCCAAAAGACAGATTCACTTCTTTTGATTATTTTAATATTAAACTAGATTTTAACCCGCACGTCCGTGCGGTTATTTTTCTATTTTATAAATGTATTTGATATTATTACAAATATTTTAGTTATATAATTTTTAATTTAATGCTATATATTGTGTAACTCTATAATTTTTTTTATATTTCTTCTTCAACATTATCAATATATAGTGATTTGTTTAAAATATTTCAATTTGTTATTAATTTTTATTAATTACTAATATATTTTTGAGCTAGATACAATAAAATAACCATATGAAATAATCAAATAAAGAATCTCTTTCAAAATATGTTTTTTTCTTTAATTTATACATTTTGTATATAATGTATTTTAAATTTTTATTTATTTATATTATTTAAAAAAATCTATTTAATATGTATAAGAAAATATACTTTAACATATACTACTATTATTTTAGTGTTTTACGGAATTTATAAGTAAAAACACTGTTTTGTTTAAATAATATAGATCTATTTTTAGTAAATTTTATACATAGTAGTATCTATCATATTATTTTATTAAAATTTATTGATATATGATATTTTTTGGATGTTATGATATTAATTTTTATTTAAAAAAATTAAGACTTCATTGCTTTAATTTTTAAAGCATATTCAAATATTTTTTTCGTGTTGCATTTCAAAACTTTATTATTTATTATCCATGATTTTATCTTTTTAGAATTTGCAACGTTATTATTTTGAGTGTAAATATTTATTTTCAAAATTTTATATTTGTCAAAAAAAATTTGGAAAATTACACAACTATTTTGAGTTTGGAACATCAAATTAATTTTAAATTTTTTGTTACTACATCTAATCTATTATTTTATACATAATATATTTGAATTTTGGTGCTATTTAAAAGTAAATTCCTAACATATTTTTTATGATTAAAACAAAAATAAATTTAAAATTAAAATTTAATTTGTCATTATTATTTTAAGTGAGTTGATAAAATACCAAAGTTTTCTATTGAGATTTAAAAAAATAATAGATGAATTAAAGTTTATTATATATTATTATATTTTTGTATAAAAACATTTTAAACAATATATTGTTGAGAGTTTCAATATAAATAAAAATTCTAGATATATAAGTTTAACATATGTTAATACATTTGTTTTGTATAAAGCTATTATACAATTTATGAATTTTAGCATATTTTAATGATGAATGACGATTTATTTTAATGAAAAACTTTACAATTTAAAATTTGTTAATTTACTTATTTAATATAATTTAATTATATTTAATTCATGTAACACTTCTATTTTCATATAATCCAGAATATATTTATAGAATTTATAAAAAATAGTAGAATTTTTATTTTCTTGTTTATAATAAAATATTAGTAAACACTGATTTATAATAATATTATATAACTAATTACGAAATTTATTAATGTATTATTTTATAAAAATATTTAAATTCTTAAGTAAAATTTTGTTAGATTCTTTCTCAACAGATTTTGTTATAATTAAAAAATAAAATTCAAATCTTTAGTTAGTTTAATCTGCTATCTGTGTTTCCAAACATTCTTCATTTAGTCTATTATATATGTTTCCAACATTCTAATTTTATACTTGATTTTTAATAATATAGATGTTAGTTAATATATAAATCACAACATTTTTTAATAAGTCCAAAAAAAAACATGCCAAGGTAATTTTCAAATAAGACTCTGTTTTAATATATTAGATTGTGTGAACTCTCTCTTTGAACTCTCATGAGAGTGCTTAGGCATGTTTATCCCTAAACCCCACTTGGGTTCACCTACGTGAGAGAAAAACATAGTACAAAAGTTGAATACCATAGAAGTATTAAATCTGTTTTACCCAAAAGCTTAGTAAACAACGAACTTGTTCAAAGTTCAATACAATAAAAGTTAATAAACACGCCTGATGAGTAATCTAACTTCCAGCTTAATTCATCAAATGTGTAAACTTTAAACATCCATATAATTGTTGTAAAGAAGCGAAGCCACCCACATCTTCATAAACATCTCTATGCAAGATCTGATCTCTGAACAAAGCCAATCTCAATGTTGACTTAATGTGAAATATATTCTTTTTTTTATATAATAATGCAGAGCTCATGACGATGAAGAGAAGAAAGAAATCTAAGAAGAAATTCAAAATTTTGAATATGTTAGAATCATCAGTTCCAAAAGGTATATGTTACAAGAGGGAGTTGTTGATCTGCCTTTTCCTTACAGTAAACAAACCAAACCACAGATCATGGTTCGTCTTCATCTTCTTGATTTGAAGATTTGTAATAATTAAAAATTAATAATAATCATATCAATACTCTTACAATATCCATCAGACAAGAAACAGCACAAGCAAGCAAAGCACAAGCTCGTCAGGTCATTCGGAAAAATAATGAAGCCCATTCATTAGAGACGTTAGATCTGTGCAGTGAAGATCAGTCTACGCCGTTAACATTCATCCAACGGGGGAAAATTAAGATCGAATTTAAACGCGGATTCTCACGACGGAAGACGACGCGACGTCGTTGTCTCCGTTCGTCGATAACGGAAGAGGAAGAATCGCAATCGCTGGACAATCCTCCGGCACTAGAGGCGGAGTCCTAGGATATCTCTTCGCCGTCGATGGCGGTTTCGCGGCGGAGCTAGTCGTCGTAGGTCTAGGTCCGCTGAACGATTCGACGGTGCTGCTCAGTGCGCTGCTAGTCGGACGGCTAACGATCGGATACTGCGGATCCGCCTGATTCAGTTGTTGTTGGGGAGAAGAGTCGATGGGAAAATTGGTTGTGGCCTTGAGACCACGGAGGTTACGAGCGGCGGCGTCGTAAGCACGTGCGGCGTCTTCAGCGGAATCGAAAGTACCGAGCCAAACACGTGCTTTCTTCCGTGGATCACGGATCTCTGCTGCGTATCGACCCCAAGGTCTCTTCCTCACGCCTCTGTATCGCGTCTCTTTTATAGATCCGTTGTGATGGCCATGACAGCCACGGCGGAAGAGCCTCTACCTCTCCTCATAACGAGAATCAAAAGATGTGGGAACACCAATACTAATGTAATGGAGAAAATATATGAGAGGAGATGGTGGGCAATGGGAGGGAGATTGAGCAATTCTCTTCGTTACAAGCTTTTTCTTATTATTAAATTCAAATTTTGTTTTTTTTTTATTTTCTTACTGGTTTGTGATATTTTATTTCTTCAAAAGGTATTCGTATTCAAAATGTTTAAATGGTTGGAATAGTTGATTTTATATACAAAATATCAGATTAAGTAATTACCAAAATAGCAATTCAAATTCGATATTTGTTTTTAAAAGGATAATAATTAATTATATAGAAAAATACCATAAGATACCCCTAAAAAAATTTTTGTCACAAAAATAACCCTCAAAAATAAAAATGACAAATCAAGTTTTTTTTTATTTTTTAAAAAATTAATTTTTATTTTATTTTTTTTCAATTTTAACCTCACCCCCAAAACCCCACCCCATAACTCTAACCACTAAGTTTAGATTAGTTAAACCCAAGGGTATTAGTCATTTTGTTAACCTTTGAGTTAACTAATATAGACTTAGGGTTTAGAGTTATGAGATGGGGTTTTGGGGGTGAGGTTTAAAATTGAAAAAAAGTAAAATAAAAATTAATTTTTTAAAAATAAAAAAAAGGCTAGATTTATCATTTTTATTCTTGAGGGTTATTTTTGTGACAAAAACTTCAAAAACAGTTATTTAGGAGATTTGCCCATTTATATATCTCGAAAAGAAAAAGGATCAGAGAGAGAACTCCAGGTGTCTCGATAGGTGAGGTAAGAGGAGACAAGGGAAAGAGGAGACAAGGGAAAGAGATTTGCACTTGCTTATCGGGGCTCCTTTCACTTGCTCCACCTTCCCACCATTTTAGATTACAAATGTGAAAAGCGGATCTAGTGGAATTAATGGATTGAGTTAAACAAAAGTGAATCAGATGTATCTGATGGTGAATTTAGCAGTACAAATATTAATGAAGCGGATTTTGCAGTACAAATATTAATCAAGCGGATCTTGCAGTACAAATATTAATCAAGCTGATCTTGCAGTAAAAATATATGTTTGAGACTTTTAATAGAAAAACAAAGTTTTAAAAGTTATTCTAGGCAGCACCTAAACCTTTATCTACTCCAAATCAATCTTAACCAAAACAAAATCCAGTTTCTATGATTTAAATCGGTTTAAATATTTTAAATAGATTTAAATTGGTTTAAATCATTTTAAATAGATTTAAACCATTTTAAATTGGTTTGAATCATTTAAAAGTTATAAAAAATATAAAAAATATATAATAATAGCTTCTTCTTTTTTTGGCCACAAACTGAAGTTTCGTAAATCTAAACATAATTTCAGTACAAGATAGGAGGGAGAGAACACATGGTAGACTTTGCAAGAGAATCTGCAGTAGTATTGCGTTCCCGCCCAATGAAGGAAACAAAGAAAACATTGAAAGAGGAAGATAAGAACTCGATATCCATGAGAACTCCGAAGAGCTCCACCGGATATGACTTCGAGTTTAAAGCTCTGGCGAGCTCCTGGAAGTCGGTTCGAAACCAGACGTTGGGAAGAGATTTGCGCTTTGCTTCCTAACATCTTCCCTCATGGCCAACTTTTCCGCCATGAGGGGGGGATGAGACGAGGTTCCAAGTGCAAGAGCCCTCTGTATGTGTTCCTTGGTTCCGATCTTCTCGAACCCATCCTGCTCCAGCTCGAAGATCTCTAGTTGACCATGCAGCATCCGTGTTGTAGAGCACAATGTCTGTGTTGAGTAGGAGGCTAGGTGTTTTGAGTGGTTCTTGCACATGTCGTGGTTGAGGTCGGGTGTCTTGTGCCGCAAGCCATTCTCGAGCAGAGGAAATTGCCTTCCCGATCGTTGCTCTAGCCGTGACATTCTTGTTCTCAAAGATCAACAAGTTTCGGGCTGTCCATAGTCCCCATAACACCCAAGAGGTAAGGTTACTTGTGATACCTGTTGGTGGAAGGCAGAGGAGAGATGTCATGGTTGTGAAGGCTTCTTGGATGGTCATGGTGGTGGAGAAGGTTGGGGTTGTTTGCGTGGGTATCAACTCTCAGACCTATCGCGCATACGGGCAAGAGAAGAAAAGGTCAAGGGTAGTTTTCTGGCTTGAGGCAGTGAGAACACGTACCACTTGTCGTGATCCCGCGTAGGTTCATTCCTACGGGAAAGGCTCCACGTGCAAGCTTCCAAAGAAAAAGTTTTAGCTTCAGGATTGTGTCCTCGCGCCAAACAAATTTCGCCCACTTGAAGGAGGTGATGTGCGGCTGTGTAATCTGAAGGTTAGGGAGGGTTTCAGATTCTTCTCGCAAGGCATAGTACCCTGATTTGACGCTATAAACCCCAGTCTTAGTTTTGTGCCAGCAATAAGAGTCTTCTGCATCGAGTAGGCTCGGTCGGATGAGGTAAATCTGCTGCGCGAGGTCCGGGAGGATAGCTTCGATGCGTTGTGATTCCATTCCTCCGGTCTTCTGGTCATTAGGTCGGACACAAAGAGGTCTCTAGTTTCCTCCATAGGCGGGCCAAAGGGAATGGTTCTAGCAGTTGGAGATATCCATGAATCAGTCCAAACTCTGGCCGTGTTGCCGTTTCCAATCGCCTTTCCGAGCTGGCCGTAGAAGGGCATGTTGCTGTCAATAGGCTTGTTTTGTGGCAGTATTTTCCCAGTAAGAGGCGAGCTAGTAGGCAGTCCGGAGAGGTTAGAATGAGCCAGACATTCTTGGCAAGCATTGCGGTGTTGAAATCTTGTATGTCGTGAAAACCCAGGCCGCCTAAACTCTTGTGTTGGGATAAAGATTCCCAAGAGATCCAACATATTTTCCTAGTTGAGAGGTCATCATCCCACCAGAAGCGGGTGGGAGCAGATTGTATTTGCTTGCAAAGGCTCATTGGGAGTTCAAAACAGGACATAGAGTGTGTTGGGACTGCTGAGACGATCAACTTCAACATGGTTAGTTTCCCGGCTGCGGAGAGGAGTCGTGTTGACCATGATGCTGCTCGAAGTTTGATCTTTTCAATTATTGAGTTGAAGAGATCGCGTTTCTTTCTGGTGAAAAGCTTGGGTAGGCCAAGGTACTTCCCCACTCCTCCTTCGTTTTCAATACCAATGATGAGTTTAACTCGGGATCGAGTTTCCTGTGGTGTTTTTGAAGAGAAGGAGATGGATGACTTTGAGGCGTTGATGAGTTGTCCTGAAGCTTGTTCGTAGTCTTTGAGGATCGTAGTGAGGGCGTTACAGATGTCTGGTGATGCTTTGGTGAAGAACATTGTGTCGTCTGCAAAGAGGAGGTGGTTGCTCTGCGGGCAATGGTGGCCAATTTTCACTCCTGTAAGCTCCCCACTGTTCTGCCCTGCACGTCACAGTCCTGATAAGACTTCTCCACAAAGAATAAAAGTGTATGGGGAGATAGGGTCGCCTTGGCATATCCCTCGGTGTGGCACCACATTGCCGAATGCTGTATCATTGATCAATAACGCATAGGAAACTGTTGTGATGCATTGCATCACCCAGTTGACCCATACTTGATCAAACCCGAGCTTCTCGAAGACTAGACAGATGAAACTCCATTCAAGTCGATCATACGCTTTGCTCATGTCAGTTTTGACCGAAATATAACAATGCTTTTTGGCTTCTGACCCCTTTAGGTAGTGGGGGATCTCGTGAGTGATGAGGACGTTGTCTGCTATTGCTTGTCCTGGGAGGAAGGCCGATTGGTTTTCGGAGATGATACCACTCAATACCGGTCGTAGTCGGAGAGACAAGATTTTTGAGATGATCTTGTAGTAAACATTGCACAAAGTGATGGGTCTGTATTCCGAAACTTTTAGCGCATTCTGGATCTTGGGAATGAGACGCACATGGGTCATGTTGGTTGCGGTGAGCATTATTCCGATGATGAAGAAGCCGCAGATCTCCTCTACAATGTCTGGTCCCACAGCTAGCCAGTTCGCTTGGAAGAACGAGGCTGAGAATCCGTCGGGGCCTGGCACTTTGTCAAGATGGATGGCGAAGAGTGCTTTTTTAATCTCTGAAGCTGTCGGTATAGATGTGAGTTTGCGGTTTGTTTCCTGGCTTATCCAAGGCGAGAGAGCTTTGTGGACTATTGCTTTCGCCATCTGCTCCTATAGAAGTGAAGATATGGTCATAGAATCGCGCAGTTTCCGCTGCTATCTGATCTTCCACATAAAGTGCAGCCCCAGTAGGGTCCTCCAGCACCGTGAGCTTGTTGCGGGCTTTTCGTCCCTTGGAAACAGCATGGAAGTAACCCGTGTTTTTGTCTCCTAAAGCTAGTCGTTATAACTTGCTCCTTTGTTTCCAGAAAGCTTCTTCGGCCTTTGTACGCTTTAACCAGAGCTTTGTTGATTTCCGTGATGGATTCATCTGGGACATTTGCCATCACTGCTGTATCGAGATCGTATTGTAGGGAGGCAGTTTTGTCTCGGCTGTTGGCGACTCCATTTAGCAATGGCTCTCTTGCAGGCCGCATAGTCGTTGTGATACTGAGGCAGCAGGGTTATCATTCCACGTGATGTCTATAAGTTGCTCGGACTGGTCATCCACATCCTTAATCTTCTGTCAAACCAAAAAATATTCCCCTGCTTTCTCCGCTTAGCATTCAAAGGATGAGACCACAGGTCTATGATCGGATCCGTGAAATCTGAGATAGTGGACTTCGACCCTGAGGGAAAGCATCAAACCACGCGAGTTCACTATTTTCCTGTCAATTCGACAGTGTACTAAGTGTCATCCTCGTCTCCCGCGCCAGGAGAGGGGGGGGGTGGTTCGGTGTGGCGTAAATCGAAATAATCGTTTTGGAGCATAGAATTCTCAGAAGCTGAGAAAGATCTTTCCGAGCGTGGTGGGGCCTCCTGATTGTTCCAGTTGTCTAGGATCTCGTTGAAGTCGCCAGTTAGCAGCCATGGTTTTGATCTATCTGATGCAAAGGTAGAGATTGCATCCCAAATCGCTTGGCGGGCGGGGGTACCTCTGGTTCGCCATAAACAAAAGTGATATGAAAGTTTTCCCTTGAATGAAAACAACTATGTCCAAGAAGTTTGTGGGATGTGATATAACAGAGATGTTGACCTCTTGCTGACCATAGGAGAGCTAAGCCACCCCTCCTGGGCTATTTTGGTGATACAAGATAGTGATAGGACAGTGGAATTGATTCAAGCTCTTTCAATACAAAGTCATCCGGATTTTTAGTTTCCATGAGGAACAATACATGGGACATATAGTTTTACACATGTCCTTTAAACGCTGGACTGTTTCAGGGTTCCCCAACCCACAACAGTTCCAGCTTATAAACTCTAAGGAAGATCCCGAGCTAGGTGGTGAAAATCCACCTGATGGCCTGGGTTGTTCGGTGAGTGTCCATCGGCTTGTGTCCTCTGAGGAGTCTGCTCGGTTTGTAGTGGCTTTGCCGAGTTGTCTCCTGCTCGAGATGCTGTGTTGTTGTTGATTTGGCTATGTGATCTTCTTGGAGTATGCTGAGACTGTCTCGGTGATCTGCCTCCTTGTTGCTGAGAAGTGTCTCAGGTCTATTGATTCTTTTCCTTGGAGGCCGGTTAGAAGGCCCTGCATGATGCTCAGGTGATGGTCTCAGTAAAGGGGATATGTATGAGAGAGCTTGGTTATGTTTCCTGAGATTGGATCCCAAGATTCTTCTCTTAGCCGGAGTGCTTCTTTTGCTTTTTGGGGGACGTCTTGCTGTTACCAACCTCTCAGCAGGTTGGGGAGGGTTTGACAGTTCCGTCTCCTCTTTTTGAGAGAACGAGATCTCTTACCCTGCAGGTTGTACCTAAGGGTTCTCCGGTTGGAAGCAGATCAGTCGCTGTGCAGGGGATGTCATCAACACTGTGTTTCTCGCTGCCTTTGCTGCTGCTATTATGCCTGTTGCTGTTTGTTCCATCATTCCTCTTGATTTGCTCTCAAGAACTCTTTGTCTTCTGGCCTCCCTTTCTGTTGGGTCCGCACAGTTTACATACTGGAGAGTATGTTCTCGAAGCTATTCTACTACTTCCTCTGTTTTCGGGATCCTCGGTGTCGGGGGAAGTCCGATATGTTGAGGTTTCTTTCCAACGGTGGTCTCGAGGGATCTGTCCCACTAACTTGAAGCTAGCAGGGTCCAGTGGGTTAGAAGAAGTGTCTCTCTGAGGAGTAGACTGGTTCGTTCTCCATGGTTGGTATCCCTCAAAGGTGATTCACTGTTCTGGGGCTGCCTTGACAAGAGGCTCTTGATTTAGTATAGGGGGGAGGAGTGGTATCACTGCGTTGGGATTTTCCGCGGTTCTCTCTGATTCTCCCTAGAGACCCCTGGTACTTTGATGTCTTACTAGGGCCCGGTCTGTCCATTGGTGGGGCGGAGACTTCTGTAGGTGAAGGGTATATCCTGTTTTGGTACCGATCCCTAATTTGAGTCTCTCTAGGTCTTCTCTGAGAACGAAGCCCTTCAGTGTGTTCCCTATTGATGTGTAGTTCGTTCTCCACGCCCGTGTATCCTCTTTCGAGATTTGAGGTGGCGGGGCTTGGTGTGATTTTGTTTCTTGGTGGGCGTGCCACCCTCATCGATGATGAAGCTATCCTTTCTTCAAATGGTCTCCCATGTCTGCCGAGTCTTTGCTCAAACACTTATGGATTCCTTGTTGTTGTTGATTCCTCTGATGTGGCATGTAAGATTGGTTGATTAGCCTGACTGGGGGGTTCCCCTGCTTCAGAGTCGGAGGCTGATCTGAGTTGATTGTTCTGTTTGTCACCTACATAGTCTCTGCTCGGTGGTTCCTTCGATGGTGAGGTTCTGTGGGGGCAGTCCTTGCTCCGGTGAGTGAGGCGGAAGCAAACTGAGCAGTGGTTCTTGAGCCCCTCATACTCAAGAGTGAGGAAGCTTTCATCTCCGGAGTCAAAATCTATGAAGGTCTCTTTGACCAGTGGGTTGAGACCATCCACTAGTACCTTCATACGGATCGAGGTAGATGAGATCTCATAGTCATCCAGCGTGTCGAGTTCGTGACCAATCCGGTAGATCATTTTTTGGTGCCAGTAGTGGAGAGGGAGTCCTTCAATTTTTATCCAAAAGGGGATTTAAGATGGGAAGGTGGTTGAGATGATAGGTTCCATCATATGTAGTATCACCATCAAGTTATCACAATGGTAGGGTCTGTTGCCTAGTATTGACTTGAGATCTTTCTCTGAGCTGAGGTGAAACTGGAACCGGGATTGTCCAAGATCTGATCCCGTGACATTCCCCTGGAGGTTCCATCCTTACGGTAAGAGTGCGAGGACATCCCTTACATTTTGTTCATGTGGGTTGGTGAGACATCCTATGAATGTTAAGGAGTTTGTTATAATCACTGCAGAGGTATCCAGATCCGGTGCACGAATGCTTTTTAAGGTTTCTAAGAGTTCCCTTTGTTGGATGCTTTTGGCCTTTTCTTCGGCTGTTAAACGGCAGTCATCTTGGTTAGTGTAGATGTAGTTTGATGCTGGTTACCCGGGTTGGTTTTTTGGTGCAGGATAATGGAGTACTACAAGAAAGCAGATCAAGTCTTCGGTGCTGATGTCCAAGTCCTAGAGGAGTAACCTGTCGACTCTAGGCTCGTCGGCTGCTTAGGTGAGGGACTTCGTTGGAGGTGGGAGTGGTAGGCACCAGGAGTTAGGGGGTGAGGGGCCGGGAACTGAGGAGGAATCCGGTCATCTTCCCCGACAGGAAGACAAAAAATTTCGAAAACGGTTTGAGATTTGAAAAGTTTACCCAAAAAAGTAAGAAATAAGGTGGTTGGAATAATTCAGAAAAAGAAAGTTGAAAAAGTTAACCAGATGGGGTAAAAACCGGGTGGGTGAAAAAACTGTGGAAACAGTGAAAACTGAACTTAGTTACCGCCTTGGTAGAAGTGCCCGAGAGAGAATCTATGGTTGTTTATCTTATCTAATGATAGCTATAATTTTTTTATCACAATAATCATACACAAGAGAAAAATTACTTAAATAGATTTCATTAAAGTGTTAAATGATAACTACACCCTCAGTTTATAAGTGAATTAAAATAAAAAAAAATTTATTTTTTGAAAAATTGGAAATAAAAATCGAGTATTTTCATTTTTAATAAAAAGGTAAATTTTATTATAAAAAATCTTTTCAAGAAATTCTTTTTTGCGGAATTTTTCTTTGGAAAGTATTTTTTTGATTTTTTCTAAATTTTTTTAATTTTTTTAATTTTTTTTTGAAAGTCTATTTAAAATTGTGTTTTAGGAAATTCTTCTCTTATGAGGAAAGAGACTCGACACGAGAAGAAGTAACAACAACAGGTATCATACTAGCAAAGGAATGGAATCAGGCTCAAGAAAAAAAAATAAAAAGCTGCAGAAGTCTGTACCTGACACGAGAGCACCATGACGATCACATGCAAGTCGGACGCCGCTTGGGATAAGATCTCAAACATAGCGGGATTAACTGGATCTTCAAGGGACATCACAACGCCTACTCAAATCAAGGATCTGAGATCCAACACTTCGTATCCACACCGCTTATGGAGGAAGCTCTAGCAGTCAGATCGAGGATCACCATGGCAGCAGATCTTAAAGTTTGCTCCGACTCTTCAATGCTCATCAGAGCAATCAACACCAAGACGTAGGACAAGGAAATTTATGGCATCATCAAAGACATCCATCAAATCTCCTCTATGTTTAATTCTATCTCTTTCTTGTATCTACCACGATCGAAAAACAAGGAAGTTGATAAGTTAGCAAAACTCTCTCTTCGTTTGTCTCTCCATGTTTCTTGTAATTTGCCTTCTTGGCCCAAAACTTAACTTTATGATTAATCGAATCTCTAGTTTAACAAAGAAACAAAAATTCTTCCTAAATATGTATGATATCTTCCTCAATTTAAATTTAGGATGATCTTTCTAAATATTTATGATAGCTTCATAAATTTGAGTTTTTAGGAAGACTTTCCTATGTATGATTTTTTTTCCAATTTTTTTTTCTCCAAAACACTTTTCCGAACCATTTTAAAATAGTTTTTTTTTTAAAAAAAGTTTTTAAGGAATGCCTTCCTAAATATGTATGATTATCTTTATGAATATGTATAATATCTTCTTGAATTTAAATTTTGGAAAACTTTTAGGAAGAAAGATATTGATAGATATGTATAATATTAGAATGTATTTACACATTTATGAAAGCATTTCTAAATCTGGAAAAAATAATAGATTTTAGAATGTATTATATATATTTCAAGAAGAAGATACTATACATATTCATGAAGGTATTCCTAAACATTTAATGAAAATTGTTAAAAAAAAATTTTTTTTGAAAGTCTTGAAAAACTAAGTGTTGGGAAAAAGTTTATTGAAAGATAAAAATCTGAAAAAAATTATGAAAAAAACATTTTCCGAAAAAACATTTTTTGAAGTTTTTATCTTATTTGTGATTTTTGGTATCTATAAATTTGATTAATAATTAAATAGAATTAAAAATGAGAATATAATTGTCATTTTACCATTTGATAAAACATATTTTGGTTATTTTGACTTTTGGGTGCTATTTTGAGAATAGAAAATAGAAAATATGTTATTTAGGAGAATTACCCTAGTAAAAATCCAAAAATTTATCTAATTTATTTTGTTTTTTATATCTAATTTAAGTAATTCATCAAAATAATTTTATAATTAAAGCCAAAAACTAAAAATATCTTATATAAATATAAAATATAGATAAATTAAATCAACTTAACACCTAGGTTTCGTTAGGCCCCGGATAATCCGTCTAGTCGCTAATCCTCTACAAAGCGCCTAGGTATCGCTTATCGATTTCTTAAATATTCAAAAATAGATTAGGCTTTTCAAATCTAGTAATATAAATATTAATTAAACGGTGTAAAACATGTGTTTGAATGGTAAAAATAAATAAAAATGTTCTAAAAGAATGTACAAATATAAAATAAGTTATATAATATTTTATATTGTCACTTATTTTTATGTAATGGAAATAACTATATTAGAAAAAAAATTAAAATACATCTTAATAATAGATTGGACCTTAAACATTAATCTGATCACGAGCTATGAATTTAGCAGGTTGAGTATAGCAAAAAAAATATATGTTAAAAGACTGATTTCATAAAATATACAATTTATCAATATAAGTAATCTATTTTTATGCTCACAATTTATAAATAAACAAGTCAACCATTTATTTGCATTAAAAGTTTATTCCATTAATATAAAACAACCATAATTTTTGAACATACGAAAATGATATAACCATAAATGTTTTATGTGATTAAGATTATGATTATTAATACAATCAATATAAAATTTAAAAGTGAGAAAATAAAGGTATGACTTATATCCACTATGTCTACTCAATATTTGTGATACAAGACAAATAACACATGTATACCAAATTTCCTTTTACGATTTTCGGCCTTTACAATGACACTATACGTTAGATTCATTTACTTATGTATGAGTGGCAATTATGAGTGCGCGAACCGTTTGTTCGGAAGATATGCCTTTTATAATCCTCTTTCTTTATAAGTTACACTGAGATTCTGGAGGGGTTAGTGGGATATAGATTTATATATAGTTTGTTGATTTTAAGTGTTGAGAAATTTTGTTAGATTTAAAAGAATCATAGAGAATTCTGTAGATTGTAAAAATCTATAAAAATAAATATAATGATTTTAAGTATCCAAAGGATATAAGTAGTATTTTCAAAATTTTATTTTAGAGAAAATCCCATAAAAAAATTCCAAAGTGGAACTTACTTCTCTAAAATGCTCTTTCTTAGTGAAACTAGACATTCTAGAAATGTTATTGTAGATATTGAAGAGTGTTCGCATATGATAGTCTTTATTGTGAATCCAATTGGGAAATGTGGTGGTTTAGCTCTTTTTGGATGAAATATATGGAGGTGGAGTTTATGTATAGTGATAAGAACCTTTGGGATATGAAGTGAAGTATGGTGATCATATTTTGTTTTGTCACGGGAGTGTATGGGAATCCTAATAGCTTTCCTAAGCATGTTTGAGAAGGTTACTAAGGTTTAATGCTACCATAAAAGAAGCTTGGTGTGTGCCGGGTGATTTTAATGAAATCTTATATAATAGTGAAAAGACTGGAGGCACAAGATGAAGTAAATCATCCTTTCAACCCTTTTCAGATATGCTAAGTGGTTGCAGTATGTTTGAACTATCTTTTACGAAGAACAATTTTGCGCGAGGAGGAAGAAGAGGTGATTTGTAGATCTAGTATAAACTAGATAGGGTTTCGGGGATAAAAATGGTTAAGGCTCTTCCATGCATCTAATCATTCCTAGATAAGCATGGTTCAGATCATAGCCCAGCTCTTCTCAAACTTATGGCATCTCAAGAATTATATAAAGGATTCTTCTGATTTGATTAGAGAAATGCTTCATAAGTCTCTGTTGAAACATAAACTTGATTTGGGTTAATCATTGGGCTAATAATCTAATAATCATGTTAGCCCAAATTTGACCCAAGTTCTAGAATTTATCTAGAAAAATCTTCCACCTCCTTAAAATAAAAATCTAGATATTTTCATAGAATTATCTAGATAATTAGAATAAAAATATCAAGATATTTTAGTAGAATTATCTAGATTTAAGAATAAAATATGTAAGATATTTTGTATTTTGGAGGCTATAAATACCTCCACTCTCTTCTCATTTTGTATCATCCAAGTTTTCAAGAATCATCTAAGAAATAAAAAGTTTCCTCTTCATAAAATCTCTTCTCTTCAAACACTTAAACACTTTCTCCATTTCTAATAAGTTTTTCATTCCAACAAAGTGGTATCAGAGCTACAAGATCATTTTGAAGATGGCAAGTAGTGGTGTTCCCTTCCAAGTTCCAATGCTCACAAAGAGCAACTATGACAATTGGAGTTTAAGGATGATTGCTATCTTAGGAGCACATGATGTATGGGAGATAGTTGAGAAAGGCTTCATTGAACCAGAGAATGATGGTGGTTTATCTCAAGCTCAAAGAGATGGCTTGAGAGATTCAAGAAAGAGAGACAAGAAGGCTCTCTGTCTAATCTATCAAGGTTTAGATGAAGATACATTTGAGAAGGTTGCTGGAGTAAAGACATCTAAAGAAGCATGGGAGAAGCTTCAAACCTCTTACAAGGGAGCGGAACAAGTTAAGAAGGTACGTCTACAAACTTTACGAGGAGAATTTGAGTCATTACAAATGAAGGAAGGAGAACTCATCTCAGATTACTTCTCAAGAGTCTTGACGGTTACTAATAACCTAAAAAGAAATGGTGAGAAGTTAGATGAGGTGAGAATCATGGAGAAAGTTCTCAGATCGCTCGATTCAAAATTTGAGCACATTGTTACCGTAATTGAAGAAACAAAAGACTTGGAGACAATGACGATGGAGCAACTTCTTGGATCACTACAAGCTTATGAAGAAAAGAGGAAGAAGAAAGAGGATATTGTTGAGCAAGTTCTCAAGATGAGAATTGATCACAAAGAAGAAAGTAGCCGAAATAATCCAAGACGTGGTGGCAGTCATTTCAGAGGAAGAGGTCGTGGTGTAAATGGACGAGGTTGGAGACCATATGAAGACAACTTTAACCAAAGAGGAGAGAGCTCATCAAGAGGTCGTGGAAGGGGAAATGCAAAATCAAGGTACGATAAATCAAACGTCAAATGCTATAGATGCGGAAAGTTTGGACACTATGCTTCTGAATGCAAAACTCCAAACAACAATAGAGTTGAAGAGAAGTCCAACT
Organism: Moricandia arvensis; assembly: GCA_905132765.1. Classification (NCBI taxonomy): domain Eukaryota; kingdom Viridiplantae; phylum Streptophyta; class Magnoliopsida; order Brassicales; family Brassicaceae; genus Moricandia; species Moricandia arvensis. The sequence continues at coordinate 33,826 of CAJHQP010003212.1, read as the reverse complement.
ATGTTGAAGAAAGGAGTAAGGAAGAAGATATGCTATTGATGGCTTACAAGAAGGATGAGACAAATGAAGTTAGAAGATGGTACCTTGATAGTGGTGCTAGCAATCACATGTGTGGTAACAAAAGCATGTTTGTGAAGCTTGATGAATCGGTGAAAACCAATGTGGCTTTGGGAGACGAATCGAAGATGGAGGTGAAAGGCAAAGGTGATATTCTCATCCGCTTGAAGAATGGAGATCATCAATTCATTTCCAATGTTTATTACATTCCAAGCATGAAGACCAACATCTTGAGCCTAGGACAACTCTTGGAGAAAGGTTATGATATTCGACTAAAGGATAATAACCTTACTTTAAGAGATATTGCAAATAACTTCATCACAAAAGTACCAATGTCAAGCAATAGAATGTTTGTCCTAAACATTCAAAATGACATTGCACGATGTCTCAAGATGTGCTACAAGGAGGAGTCATGGCTTTGGCATCTAAACTTTGGAGGCTTGGAGCTACTTTCTAAGAAACAAATGGTGAGAGGATTACCTTGCATCAACCATCCAAATCAAGTGTGTGAAGGGTGTTTACTTGGAAAGCAATTCAAAATGAGTTTTCCAAAGGAGTCGGAGACAAGAGCAAGAAAGCCATTAGAGCTCATACATACAGGTATGTGGCCCAATCAAACCAAGCTCACTTGGTAAGAGTAACTACTTCCTTCTCTTTATTGATGATTTTTCAAGAAAAACATGGGTTTACTTTTTGAAAGAAAAATCAGAAGTGTTTGAAAATTTCAAAAAGTTTAAAACCCAAGTTGAGAAGGAAAGTGGTCTTGTGATTAAGACCATGAGATCCGATCGGGGAGGAGAATTTATGTCCAAGGAATTTCTGAAGTATTGTGAAGATAATGGTATTCGAAGACAATTGACGGTGCCAAGAACACCTCAACAAAATGGAGTAGCGGAAAGAAAGAATAGGACTATTCTTGAGATGGCAAGAAGCATGCTCAAGAGTAAGAATCTACCAAAGGAGTTATGGGCAGAAGCAGTCGCGTGTGCGGTGTACATATCAAACCGATCTCCAACGAAGAGCGTTTCTGGAAAGACACCACAAGAAGCTTGGAGTGGAAGGAAGCCCGGTGTCTCACACCTAAGAGTCTTTGGAAGCCTTGCTCACGCTCACGTTCCAGACGAGAAGCAGAGCAAACTAGACGACAAAAGTGAGAAGTACATTTTATTGGGTATGATGCTGATATCTCTCAATTTTGATGAGTTTTAGATTCTTATTTTCGTTTATTATTATCATTTTAGGTTGCATTTAGGTCTTTATATTGTATTTGCATACATAATTGCATTTGACAGGGTTTGGAATGCACAATTGGAAGTTTGGGGAAAAATCAAAGATTAAAATGCATTTTATGGAAGTTTGGGGGTCAAATATAATGTTAACAAGAGTTGAGGGACCAAGCTGCAAATAAGGAAGATTCCAGTGGGCTAAGTTGCACGATTGGAACTTTGGGGCCGATACAGAAGGACATTTTTGCACATACTAAAGTTCTGGGGTCAAACTACAATTAACCAAAAGATAAAGGTCCAGATGTGCAAAAAGGGAAGAAATCACCATTGTTGTTCTTCGACAACTTTTTACAGAGAAGTAATGGAGCTTGAAGACGGCAAGGCTCGATCCGACGGCGAGGCTTCCGACGACGAGGGAGCTGACCATGACGAAGACAACGGAGCTGAGATGGCATGGATGAGAGATTTTTGTGGTCGAGCAACGCGGTGGATACGGAGGAGCTGTCATCGCGATTTGACGCCGTCAAGAAGGTGATGGCTTGCCACGAGACCCTGCACCGGTGAGACCTAACAACGACGACGATGGCGGTTGAGCAAAGGTCCGTCGTGAACGAAGCTTGATCCGCGGCGAGGGAGAAGACAGAAACGACGCGGAGGAGGAGAGCTCGAGCACCGGTGCGGCTGTCCGGAGCACGAGCTCAGCCATGACGACGACGACTAAAGCTTGAAACGAAGGAGACGAAGTCTGAGCTTGAGCAATCTCAGCGGCTCGACGTAGCGGGATGGCAAGGCCGCTGGCTCTGCATCTCAAAGCCCCTGCTTGATATCGGCATGATGCAGCGGCTTAACGTAACCGCAGGGAGCAATGCGAGTCTCGTAGCGGCTTGGTGAATCGGCACGAGCCAACCGCTACGAAGAAGATAAATCACAAAATCAGGTTGCTAACCGGTTTATTCCGGTTTAACCTTGGTTTATGGGATCGAACCAGCTCGAGTTTTGCCCTCTTATATATATGTTTAGACCCCCAAAACCCAAAATATCTCATTTTCTCTCAAAAGAACTTATTTTGGATTGTAAAAGCTTGAATCTTTGTTGATTTCTAAGGAAGTACTTCATCTTATCTTGTTTCTCTTACATGATTAACCTTGAATCTCACATAGATTTAAGGTTTATCATGGAGTTTATTGAGTAAACATTCTTAGATTCATGGGTTAAGTAGATTAGGGTGATTAGGTGAATGTTTAGGATGATTCTTGCTTGATTAACTTTGTTCTATGGCTTATTAGGTGATTTTAATGCTAGGTTAAGGTTGGGAAATCTAATCTAGATCATAAGTAGTTTCACGCCCGGAAGGTGTTCGATGAAATGCTTGAACAACCTAGTATTGTCCTATACATGCTTGGCCAACGGGAGTTGTTGTCAAGATGTTTAGTGGTTAGTAGACTTGTGTTTTATGCATGCTTGATTGGGTAAGGCCAACGGGAGTTGATGTCTAATTCATGATTAGCATAGGGGCTATTGTCACGGGAGTGGATTAGTCTATTTGAACGAGATTTAGACCTATAGACTTGTTGATTGTTTTGTTTGAGCATCCTAGATTGAATCTTGATCACCCGATATCGATGATCTTGCCCATGGATCTATCCTTAGCTATTGATTTAAAGTTTGATTCTTGCACTTGTTTCTTGTTTGAATTTGAGATCACATTGTTCATAATTCTAGGAGTTTAGTTTGTTACAAATCATCAATCTTCCCTTGTTTGCTTAGATTAGGAAATTTTGTGTATTCTTAGTGTTATAGATCACTAGTTCTCTGTGGATTCGATCCTAAAGTGCTGCATCGATATACCATTCGATTGTGGTAGCGTGCACTTAGGTTAATTGGCCTGTGGTAAAACGCAGAACATCAATTTGGCGCCGTTGCCGGGGAACTAAGTAGATTTATCATTAGGATTTCAAATTTTCTTGAGACTAAGCTTTATTTTCTTATGTTTTGTTTTGATTTGTTTTGTATAGTTACTAACCTTTTAGTCTAGTTTTTGTTTTTCTTGTAGTAATGGCTTCAAGCTACCTTGAGAAGCCACAAGAAGAGGAAGACACATTTGAGGATTACATTGAAGATCAGCCATATGTGAAGCCACCACCCTTTGATATGCGCATACTCACACCAGACCAAAGAGTGGAGTTACATCGGCTTAGGAGAATGAAAGAGTATTGGGGCAAGCCAATGAGACACATAGCACAAATGGTCCGGGTACACCTCATTAGAGATAGGGCAGAGTTTGAAGGAAGAGATGTTACTCAATATGAGTATGATGCTGCTTGTGCCCTTAATGAGGTAATGTATTGGGTTCCACCACTCCAGCTGGAAGGTACAGAAATTTCCACTTTAAAACTTCAACTTGAGGAAATTTGCTTGCCTTGTGTGAGAACATTGCCCATAATCTTAATTCTCATGTGCTCATAAATGAATGTCATGATCTGATATGTGAAACTAGAAAACTAGATGACTTGAGAGTAGAAAAGATTGTTAGAGATTATTTTGAAGTTTGTTTTGACAAGAACTATCTTTGTGCTTCAATTGATCTCGAAACTGACTTTTTGATGCTTGATGAATCTAGACCTCTTCTTGAATTAGCTGATTTAGGGGATGAACTTGATATGGATAAGCTCTTGCTTGAGATAGAAAACCCCTTATCAAAATAGTCATGAGAATGAGAACATTGTGCTTTATTTGATTGATGGAGATAATGTTGACTACTTTGTTAAAACTTCGTTTGAACCAGTAGTTGATTTTGTGTTTCCACCAAATTCATTCGATTCTCATGATCATCTGAACCTCAAGGAGCATGTGTTAATCCATGCTACATCTTTAGTGATGCTCCTTGATGAAAAATCTGTCTATTTCCTATGGACAGTAGTGTGCTTCTTTGCATGCTTTGTTCCTTGTGTTTGCAGGAGAAGGACCAAAGGTGCATTGGCTCAACCTTTTGATTCCTATGACTAGCAAGCACACAAAGTCAAGCTAGAGACTTAAAACAAGCGCGCTTGGGAGGCATTCCCATGTCTATCCTTTGTATATATTTCTATTTCTATTTTATTTTGTTCTAATGTGTTTGAATAAGTTTAGGGACAAGTTTGGGGGAGTTCTAAATCTTTTCAAGAGGGCATATCAAAATGGCCAAGGTCACAGCAAGCTCTCTCCCTCCTCATTCCCTCCTTTCATCAAAGCCAACTCAAGTAAGTGCATTCTACCCTTGTCAATACTTAGTTCATCATATTTTATTTTCCCTTTCACCTCTCTTTCAAATTTATTTTCACACAAGAGACTGTGTGAATTAAGTTTGGGGGAGAGTCTACTATCTCACCTTGTTTTCTGTTTTGTTTACTTGTCATGCATCTCATGCATTGCATTGTACATACTTATTTGCATAGAAAAAACCTAAAAATTTGAAAATTTTCGAAAACAACAAAAACAAGCATCTATTGCATCTTTAGGATTGAGTCTAGAAGCATTTAGGTTGCATTGCATATGCATAGGGAGTCTTAATGAACTTTGATTGGTAAGTAACAACTTAAGAGTTTGATTGAATGTCCATCTTTGGAGTTGTTTATTGCATTTATATGAACATGAAGTTAAGGAAGAACCATGCTTGGATCTCATTGCTTGAAAGTTGAACTCATTTGTAGATGCATGTCTTCCTTGTAGCTCAACTCTATGAACTTGAACTTAAATGAACATCTAATTACTCTCTCTTGAAGCTTGAATTGCTCACTCTTGGTAACAACAGAACATTCAAGTTTGCTTATCCACTTTTAGACCTTCTTACAAGCTTGAATGGCCATTTGCATCACTAAATGGTACCTCACCTTGAACCCTAACCCTTTTTCTTTGCCCCTTGATTGTTTAATGAGTGAGGCCTCTTGTTGATGATGTATTCTAGTGCAAAATTTTGAATGACAGAGGAACGACAAGTAGTAGCCTCCGTATGCCAATTACCTTTATTGGTTAGGATGGGGGGTTTAACGGGATTGTTTTGGAGTGAGATTATGTGATGAGAGGAAAGAAAAGAAAAGAGTGAAAGCAATGGAAGAGTGAAAAGAAACTCAATAGAAAAGAGTAAAATAAAAGGGTGAATGAGAAATAAAAGAGAAACTTAGGAAGCATGAGATAAAAAAATGATATCCTCTAGAAAAGAAAAGAATTAAGAGGATGAAAAGAAAAGAGAGCTTCCTAAGTAGTAAAATGGTGAAAAAAAAAAAAAAGAGAGAGTGAATTTGGGGGTGAGAGAAGTGTTTTGGGTTTGATATTGTTGGTTTGGGATTGTAGATACATAACTAGGGAAGGGTAGAACATGGAAGTGAATACTTGTATGCATGAATTGTTCTTCTTCTTCTTACTTTTGCAATAGCTTATGCATCCCTTTTTCATGAGTGAAAAACCCTAAGGAAATTGAGCAAACTCCACTTTATATGTCATCTTAGCCTCTTTAGCACCTAGCCCTTTGGTTTGTGATTTAAGTTGATTGAGAGAGTTCACTAAACACTTAATGAATGTTAAAGAGTTGAGTTACATTGGTTTCTTGCTGTCACATTGAAAGTTTAGCTCTAAAGCATTGCATGAGTGATGAGTATGGCTAACTCTTTTAAAGTAGAGATCATTGGTGCACTTTAAAACTACTTTGATGGATATTGAGTTGAATGCTTTTGTTGTTACTCTAAGGTTTAAGTTCTCATTTTAAAGCATTTCATCTTCTTGTTCTTGAAAGTTTACTTGTGGACAAGTAAAGAACAAGTTTGGGGGAAGTTGATATCTCTGATTTTGATGAGTTTTAGATTCTTATTTTAGTTTATTATTATCATTTTAGGTTGCATTTAGGTCTTTATATTGCATTTGCATACATAATTGCATTTGACAGGGTTTGGAAGTGCACAATTGGAAGTTTAGGGAAAAAGCAATGGTTAAATTGCATTTATAGAAGTTTGGGGTCAGAAACGAAGTTAACAAGAGTTGAGGGACCAAGCTGCAAATAAGGAAGATTCCAGTGGGCTAAGTTGCACGATTGGAACTTTGGGGCCGATACAGAAGGACATTTTTGCACATACTAAAGTTCTGGGGTCAAACTACAATTAACCAAAAGATAAAGGTCCAGATGTGCAAAAAGGGAAGAAATCACCATTGTTGTTCTTCGACAACTTTTTACAGAGAAGTAATGGAGCTTGAAGACGGCAAGGCTCGATCCGACGGCGAGGCTTCCGACGACGAGGGAGCTGACCATGACGAAGACAACGGAGCTGAGATGGCATGGATGAGAGATTTTTGTGGTCGAGCAACGCGGTGGATACGGAGGAGCTGTCATCGCGATTTGACGCCGTCAAGAAGGTGATGGCTTGCCACGAGACCCTGCACCGGTGAGACCTAACAACGACGACGATGGCGGTTGAGCAAAGGTCCGTCGTGAACGAAGCTTGATCCGCGGCGAGGGAGAAGACAGAAACGACGCGGAGGAGGAGAGCTCGAGCACCGGTGCGGCTGTCCGGAGCACGAGCTCAGCCATGACGACGACGACTAAAGCTTGAAACGAAGGAGACGAAGTCTGAGCTTGAGCAATCTCAGCGGCTCGACGTAGCGGGATGGCAAGGCCGCTGGCTCTGCATCTCAAAGCCCCTGCTTGATATCGGCATGATGCAGCGGCTTAACGTAACCGCAGGGAGCAATGCGAGTCTCGTAGCGGCTTGGTGAATCGGCACGAGCCAACCGCTACGAAGAAGATAAATCACAAAATCAGGTTGCTAACCGGTTTATTCCGGTTTAACCTTGGTTTATGGGATCGAACCAGCTCGAGTTTTGCCCTCTTATATATATGTTTAGACCCCCAAAACCCAAAATATCTCATTTTCTCTCAAAAGAACTTATTTTGGATTGTAAAAGCTTGAATCTTTGTTGATTTCTAAGGAAGTACTTCATCTTATCTTGTTTCTCTTACATGATTAACCTTGAATCTCACATAGATTTAAGGTTTATCATGGAGTTTATTGAGTAAACATTCTTAGATTCATGGGTTAAGTAGATTAGGGTGATTAGGTGAATGTTTAGGATGATTCTTGCTTGATTAACTTTGTTCTATGGCTTATTAGGTGATTTTAATGCTAGGTTAAGGTTGGGAAATCTAATCTAGATCATAAGTAGTTTCACGCCCGGAAGGTGTTCGATGAAATGCTTGAACAACCTAGTATTGTCCTATACATGCTTGGCCAACGGGAGTTGTTGTCAAGATGTTTAGTGGTTAGTAGACTTGTGTTTTATGCATGCTTGATTGGGTAAGGCCAACGGGAGTTGATGTCTAATTCATGATTAGCATAGGGGCTATTGTCACGGGAGTGGATTAGTCTATTTGAACGAGATTTAGACCTATAGACTTGTTGATTGTTTTGTTTGAGCATCCTAGATTGAATCTTGATCACCCGATATCGATGATCTTGCCCATGGATCTATCCTTAGCTATTGATTTAAAGTTTGATTCTTGCACTTGTTTCTTGTTTGAATTTGAGATCACATTGTTCATAATTCTAGGAGTTTAGTTTGTTACAAATCACCCATCTTCCCTTGTTTGCTTAGATTAGGAAATTTTGTGTATTCTTAGTGTTATAGATCACTAGTTCTCTGTGGATTCGATCCTAAAGTGCTGCATCGATATACCATTCGATTGTGGTAGCGTGCACTTAGGTTAATTGGCCTGTGGTAAAACGCAGAACATCAGATGCTAACTCCAAAGGCTACAAACTCTACAATCCTGAAACAAAGAAGACAATTACAAGTCGGAATGTCATCTTTGACGAAGAAGGAGAATGGGATTGGAGATCAAATAATGAAGACTACAACTTCTTTCCATCTTTTGAAGAAGAGAATTTGGAGCAAACAAGAGAAGACCCAGCTACACCACCAACTTCACCAACACCAAGTTCTCAAGGAGATGAAAGCTCAAGTGAAAGGACTCCACGTTTTAGAAGTCTACAAGACATTTATGAGGTAACCGAAAATCAAGACAATCTCACTTTATTTTGTCTTTTTGCGGATTGCGAGCCTATGAATTTTGAAGAAGCTCAAGAAAAGAAGTCATGGAAAATTGCAATGGATGAAGAAATCAAGTCGATCCAAAAGAATGATACATGGGAGTTGGCTTCACTTCCTAATGGGCATAAGACAATAGGTGTGAAGTGGGTGTACAAGGCAAAGAAGAACTCTAGAGGAGAAGTTGAAAGATACAAGGCTAGACTGGTGGCAAAAGGTTATAGTCAAAGAGTCGGAATCGACTATGATGAGGTATTTGCTCCAGTTGCTCGTTTAGAAACAGTTAGGCTAATCATTTCATTGGCAGCCCAAATGAGATGGAAGATACATCAAATGGATGTCAAATCTGCCTTCTTAAATGGAGACCTTGAGGAAGAAGTCTACATTGAGCAACCACAAGGCTACATAGTCAAAGGTGAAGAAGACAAAGTCTTGAGGCTGAAGAAGGCACTTTATGGATTAAAGCAAGCACCAAGAGCATGGAACACTCGGATTGATAAGTACTTCAAGGAGAAAGACTTCATCAAGTGTCCATATGAGCATGCACTTTATATCAAAACCCAAAACAATGATATACTGATTGCATGCTTGTATGTAGATGACTTGATATTCACCGGCAACAATCCGATTATGTTTGAAGATTTCAAGATGGAGATGACAAAGGAGTTCGATATGACTGATATTGGATTAATGTCATACTACCTTGGCATTGAAGTAAAGCAAGAAGAAAATGGAATCTTCATCACTCAAGAAGGATATGCTAAAGAAGTGCTTAAGAAGTTCAAGATGGAAGACTCAAATCTAGTTTGCACACCAATGGAATGTGGAGTCAAGTTATCAAAGGAAGAAGAAGGAGAGAGTGTTGATCCAACACTCTTTAAGAGCTTAGTTGGAAGTCTACGTTATCTAACTTGCACAAGGCCCGACATCCTACACGCGGTTGGAGTTGTGAGTCGATATATGGAGCATCCAACAACAACTCATTTCAAGGCAGCTAAGAGGATTTTACGCTATATCAAAGGTACAATCAACTTTGGCTTGTATTACTCTATCTCTGACGATTACAAGCTTTTTGGATATAGCGATAGTGACTGGGGTGGAGACGTTGATGACCGGAAAAGCACAAGTGGCTTCGTATTTTTCATTGGAGAAACCGCTTTCACATGGATGTTTCTTGTCAAAGAAGCAACCAATTGTTACCCTCTCTACTTGTGAAGCGGAGTACGTAGCGGCTACTTCATGTGTTTGCCATGCTATTTGGTTACGAAACTTGCTAAAGGAGTTGAGCCTACCACAAGAGGAGCCAACGAAGATCTTTGTTGATAACAAGTCGGCAATAGCATTGGCGAAGAATCCAGTCTTCCATGATCGGAGTAAGCACATTGATACTCGTTATCACTACATTCGAGAATGTGTTGCAAAGATGGATGTGCAATTGGAGTATGTGAAGACAAATGATCAAGTAGCTGATATCTTCACCAAACCACTCAAGCGTGAAGACTTTATCAAGATGAGGAGCTTACTCGGAGTAACCAAATCAAGTTTAAGGGAGGGTGTTGAAACATAAACTTGATTTGGGTTAATCATTGGGCTAATAATCTAATAATCATGTTAGCCCAAATTTGACCCAAGTTCTAGAATTTATCTAGAAAAATCTTCCACCTCCTTAAGATAAAAATCTAGATATTTTCATAGAATTATCTAGATAATTAGAATAAAAATATCAAGATATTTTAGTAGAATTATCTAGATTTAAGAATAAAATATGTAAGATATTTTGTATTTTGGAGGCTATAAATACCTCCACTCTCTTCTCATTTTGTATCATCCAAGTTTTCAAGAATCATCTAAGAAATAAAAAGTTTCCTCTTCATAAAATCTCTTCTCTTCAAACACTTAAACACTTTCTCCATTTCTAATAAGTTTTTCATTCCAACAGTCTCTTCTTAAGGAAACCATTGATAAGGCTTGAAATTATTCGGATTAAAGGTATGGTTTCTCTGTAGCAGATAGAAGCCAGAGTTGTAGGAAGGCCCTTGACAAATGGAAAAAAGAAAAATCCCCATAATTCTAAGGCAACGATAAATCAGATCTAGAAACTCCTAGAATTGGAGCTTCCTTTTTCTTTTTTTTTTTGACTATCCATTGTTCGAATAGGGATATGGTTGGTGCATATAAAGAGGAACATTCTTATTGGAAACAAAAGTGTAAAGAGGCTTGGGCGTTGAAAGGAGATAAACATACCAAACTGTTTCATGCTTCAATTAACGCGAGAAGAAATGTTAATCGTTTGATCAAATTCTTGATTCAAACGGAATACTTCATAAGTCTGAAGCTTCGAAAGGGAAAATTAGTGGAGTACTTTCAGAACCTCTGCAGGTCTTCCTATAATGTAGGTGTGAGGTGATTTTTGAAAGTTTTGAGCGTCCTACCACTGAATCCTAAATCATCTTCTGACTAGAGAGGTTATTTCAGAGGAAATTGGGGCAGTTGTCTTTACAATTAAAGGGTCCAGTGCCCCATATGCTGATAAGATGACTGGGTGTTTCTTCCAAAATTACTGATAGTATTGGGAATGAAGTAACACAAAAGATTCAAATTTTCTTTATATTGAGTTTCTTTCTTTCTAAATGGAACTTCACTCAGCTTTGTTGATTCTCAAGAAAAAGAATGCTTCTACCATGGCGGATTTGAGACCAATATCAGTCCTCTACAAAGTTGTCTTTAAAGTGTTGGTAACTAGGCTGAAACCTTTCCTTCCTGAATTGTTCTAAAACAATCAGTCTGCTTTTGTGGCGGATAGGTTGATTACTTATAGTATAATAATAGCCCACAAATTTGTCCAAGCTTTAAGAGTGCTCACACCTTTTTATAAAGAGTTTTTTGAATTTAAAAAGGATATTTCAAAGGCGTATGACCGTGTGGAATGGGACTGTTTGCAGGATCTGCTACTAACACTTGGTTTCCATTCTCGGCGGGTGAATTGGGTCATGTTCTGTGGAACTTTTTCATGGTTTGAGGCAATGTAATCCTCTCTCACCATTCTTGTTTGTTTTGTGCTCAGAAAGACTTATGTGTTTGATGAATATAACATCAAGCAAAGGCATTATATCTGGGATTCAGTTTTCACCATCTTCCTTTGATCGATCACTTATTATTTTCTAATGATATCTTATTTTTGCTTCGAGCAAATGAAGAGGAATGCCAATTGGTTAAAGGGATTCTGAAACTTATGAGAATGCAACTATTCAGACCACAAATGTTGACAAGAGTATTCTACAGATTTCAATGAGGAGAAGGTTTTTATTTGGGTCTTCCTGAGATGTTTAAGGGATCATAGACCAAGATTTTGAGTTTCTTACAAGAAAACGTCACAAACCTTCTTCTTGGATACTATGCAAGGTTGATTTCTCAGGGAGGGAAAGAAGTGTTACTAAAATATTTTGCTCTTTCGATGCCAATCTATGCGATGATTTTTTTTTAGATTGCCTAAGACCATATGTGAGAACTTTTTTGGAGCTATGAGCGAGTTATAGTGGAATTCAGATGAAAACAAAAGGAAGATTTAATGGGTTAGCTGCATATTATGTCGCTCCCGAAGTTTTGAGGCGGCTATACATTAAAGAAATCAATATTTGAAGTGCTGGAATTATGCTCTACTGCTGCTTAGTGGTATGCCTCCGTTTTGCGCTGGTAAGGCAATGTTAAATTCGTGTTTTTGATCCATATATATATGTTGGTGAAGAATGTAGCTGCTGATGTATGGTTTCTTCGCTTTGAGAATGTAGAAACGGAGAAAGATATATCTTATTCTATATTGGAAGGTAATATCAACAATTTGATTGTTTGCAGAACATCCATGGTTAAGAGAAGGTGGAGAAGAAGCGTCACATACACTATTGATAGTGTTGTTTTCTCGAGGATGAAGCAGTTTAGAGATATGAACAAACTAAATAAACTTGATTTAAGGGTTTAGATAATTGGATCAGAGTTTTTACGCCTTTATTTTGCTAAATTCAAAAGCCTTTTTTCCTTTTACTGATAAATTACTCTCGAAACAGATCATGGCAGAGAATGTTAACACAGAAGAAACACAAGGCTTAAAGGTGATGTTTGGTAATATAGATACAAACAATTGTGGTACAATCACATGTGTAATTGAAAGCATTCCAACATTTGACAAAGATGGGAGTGGGTAAGTTTTATATGAAAGAAAATACACTGACAAAGTGATACGTCTTGATATGTATAATACATTACTATAGACGAGCTAGAAGCTGCTTTGAAGAAATATGGGATGGAAGATGATGCTACAATCAAAGAGATCTTGATGATGATTGGTTGGGCTGTAACTAGAGGTTTTAGCTTTAATTTCTATCTACAATCATATAAATTATCAATCATGTTTTAAATAGTTTTTAAAGATAAAGTAAAAAAAAAGGATGTAGAAGCTTTATTTTCTAAAGCAAAAAAATATTGCTGTAGGAATTTTTTTTTTTAATATTTTTTTTATTTAATTTCTACAGATACGTTAGTTATAGTTACATCAAAAAATTCTACACTAAAATTTCTTGTCTGATGTCGACATTGATAATGTAAAGCACATAAAAACAAAGTTGCTCTCTTTCCATCCCTGAGTAGCTAAATAATGTGTTTTCGTTTTTCTTTCTCAAATTCTCTTCTTAACAGGACTGGTAGAATCAGCTATAAACAGTTTTCTGCTATGACAAGAAGTGGTAATCCACAGCAATCAAGATTGTTCTAACATATTTTTGTTTTTCTTGTATGTTTGTATCCAACCTAAGAAGACGAGAGGATTGGTATAATTGTGCTCAAGATTTTGCATTGTACAGATTAAACTGATAAATCTCGTTTGTTCTTTCATTTGATTTGAAAGACTAAATCATAGTAATAGATACAACAAATGAAGAGATTAGATTCAAGTAGTGAATGAAACAGTTACATGGATGAATCTAGCGATATTAAGCATGTGCTTTAAGGTCCATTTCTACTTGATGGATTGTCCACTGCATATTTTCCAGTTTCTGCAGAAGCATCAAGTTCTCATACCATTACGTAATTGCTGGTTTCGTAAGAAAGGGGAACATAAGTAGTTGATGGTTTGCTCATTTTTGTAATAGTATACCTTAACAATGTCATGGTACTGTCTCGCAATTGTATCAAAATGCGGATCCACTTCTTGATATTCTCTGTGCCGTGTAACCTGGTACATTTTCGCAGGCTCGGGTTATTTCTCGATATAATTAATGAAGATGGGGGAAAAAGCTGTTAAAGCTAAGCAATGAAAGGAGAGGACAAGCCACAAACCACTTTGTTGTATGCAGCTGAAGCTTCTTCGGTAGCCTCCACTAGATAATTCCTGGAAAAAAAATACGAAAAAAGTTAGAGGTGAGAGTAGTGAGTTCATGGTATGAAATATACTTCTTGAAATTGTGATTTCCAGACCTGTTGCTGTGCAAGGCTGGTATGGATTCAGAGGTGTATGTTTCAAGTAGGAGAATATGTTCTAAAACCCTTCAAACAAATAAAAATAACAAGACATCTTAATTACTGCAATAGCTTCAAGTTTAGATGCTAAACAGTGAAGGATGACACAATGATACCTTAGTTTTGCGTTCATGGCCTCACACCTTTTACACAACCAAGTTTTTTGCATCTCATCCTGTAACAATATATAGAGTTAAGGAAAATGAGAACAAGGGAGCAAATGAATCAATTGGAAATCACTGAAACCTCTTACATATTTGTGTTGGTGTTCTAACTTAAGATCTTTCACAAGCTTTATAAGCACCTCGAGTATTTGTTCCAGGACCTTGTTCAGAACAGAAACGAACAGTCATCAGAACTTACTAGCACTAGGGTGTACAATAATAATTCATCAGCAGTAACATGGATATACATGAAGAGACTTATCTAAGAAATTCATATTTGGAAATATATCATGCAATTAACATGGATTTTTGTTTTGCATACTGATACTACATTACATAATGCTTTTTGACCTACATTGTAATATTCTGCAAACTTCCTGTCAGCCGAGTAGAGGTCCTCTCGTAGAGCTTCCTCTTCTCTTTCAATCTCCTCAATTATAAACTTAACCCTGGAAACGCAAGAACACATTGTCACGACATTCACAAGAGAGCATAAGAGGATGGTTAAGTGTGATAAAGTGATATGCTCCTTCAAAGACTTCTGAATATATTTTATAGAGAAACATAATAAGAATCAGCAACATGATTATTTCTATATGGTATGATCTTAGAGAACGACTTTAATTTCTTGACTTAGATAGTGTAGAGTTTTGAACTTAGGTTAGCTTAGGTCTCAAGTAACCTTGACCTAGATTAATAACTTGCAAATAAAGACACAAGCAAATTAACGAGTTCCCGGCCTCTAACCGGTACGTCTCGTGGGAGATCTCTTGCTCCCAAAATCCACTAGATCAAATAAGGGTTACAACCAAACACCAAATAGGATGCTTGATAGCTTGATTACAATAAGATCTCTTCAACTTTAGCTAGAGAATACAATCAACCTTAATAGATCAAATAGACTTAGGCCTAAGCTATTTATCTTTGTTGTTGTCTCCTTTCTCTTGCTTAATATCTTGTTGAATAATCTTCTAGAGCTTGTAATCTGATGTTGTAGTTGCCTTATATATGTTAACCCTAATCACATAATAATCATCCCTTTATATATGTGACTTGGTAACGAGAGGTTTGCTGGTCATGGGCCTCTGTCGTGTCCGGCCCAAAAGAAGAAGCTGCTGGCCCATCGCTACAACCCAAGAAGCTTGAACCCACTTCAACAAATCTCCACCAGTGGGTTCTAAGCCCAACATATGGCCCAGCTTCCACCGACGAAAGACTCCTCGGTTTCTTCTTGCTTGGTAAGTGGACAAGATCATTTTGATCTTCCACTCTCTCTCTCTAGTGATTCTCCTCTATCTCTTTCTCTCTCGCCTTTATCCGGTTCCGATCAACACAGAAAAAACGAAGAAAGAAATTTCAAGCCTTCTCTCAGCCTTATCGATTTGTGATATCCGACGAGCTCCTCCGCGAAATATAGTGGTCTCACCGACACGATTCGGTCAGCTCCTCCGCGAGTTATTCAGTCATTCCTTTCTTCTCCCGTCTTCATTTCCATACCTAGGTAACCCTAATCTTCTTAGATCTTGAAGATTAAGACTATTTATGATGAAAAACTTTGACCTTTCTTGAATATTTTAACTGACCAAGCTTCGATCTGTTCTTGCATGTCCTCCTCCGGTGATGAATCGATGTTTTCAACAAGCGGTGAGCTTGTCTCAGCTCAAATCATCGACGCTCCACCGTTTTAGTAACCCGAGGTAAGTGTTTCTTCTTAAACCACTTCTGCATGTTAACGATCTGTTTGATCTAACATCTTCCTTGTTTGCAGGTTTCAGATCTGTAGCTCCGTTGAGCTCTTCCACCAAACTCCACCTTTTCCGTAACATACCGGTAAGAATCCATCTCCTTTTGACTTGCATGTGGTCGATCTATATATAGATCTGACACCACTGATGATCCTTGAGTCGTTTCAAACCCCTTTTAAAAGAAATCCACTCCTTTTGCATGTCTGAGATCTGATATGTTTCGTCTTTTCAGAACAAGCTGAAAGATGAGTCCTTTGGTGATAACGCCTTTCCACAGATAAGTGTTCTACCACTTCTTCTTCAGATATCCTTCTTCTGATCATTTTAAAACAAGATTACTAACATGTTTGTTTTGTCGCAGGTTGTAACGTATCTGAGAATATACGTTACTCCACCCGAACCTAGTAAACTCTCGATCCGTGTTATGCTCCAGGTGATTGTCTCCTCACTGTTTCTCAGTTTCTTTATCTGTTGACTCCCTTTTTTTAAAAAGAAAATAACCTTTGATTTAAAAAACACTAACCGGTTGTATTGTTTGTGTTTTGCGAGGATAACCCGTGTCAACACTTGTCACCTGGAGCTTCCTGTCTTCCTTCAGACGACATTCAAAAGCTCACAACAAAGCTGGAACTTCTGACCAGGTACTGTCTTTGTAAGAAAATCCGCAGGGTTAACATTAGTATGAATCTTGCTTAGATTAATGTCACCTGCTGCCACTAGGTCTCGTATAAAATGAAATTTGGTGTCTATATGTTTAGTTCGCTCGTGATGAACTGGATTCTTTGCTAGAGCTAGGGCACTCTGTGAATCGCAATTGAGTTTAATACTGTATTGATTAAAACCCAACTCTGAACATAAACCTTTTAACCAAATTGCTTCTTTAGCTGCTTCGTTTAATGCCATGTATTCAGCTTCGGTAGTAGATAGAGCAACCACTGATTGTAAGCATGATTTCCATGAAATAGTATTACCTCCAATCTGAAATACGTAACCTGTAACTGACCGTCTTCTATCCATGTCTGTAGCATAGTCTGAGTCTGAAAAACCTTCTAGTTTAAATGTAGAATGTTAAACTTGAATCAACTGCTCCCTTTAAATACCTTAGAACCCACTTGACTGCCGACCAGTGGTCCCTTCCTGGTTTACTCATGAAGCGGCTAATAAAACCCACTGCAAATGCAAGGTCTGGTCTTGAACCGACCATTGCATACATTAGGCTTCCCACAACACTAGCATAGGGAATTCTTTCCATATGTGGTGCCTCTTCCTTCCATTCTTGTTCTGTTAGACTCTTAAGTTTAAACTGTGCAGTCGTAGGAGTAACCACAGCTTTAGCCTCTTCCATTCCAAACGTCCTTAAGACCTTTTCCATGTATTTGCCTTGTGATAGAATCAACGTTCCATTTTCTCTATCTCTGATTATATCCATGCCCATGATTCTAGAAGCCTTTCCCATATCCTTCATTTCAAACTCGCTATTAAGTTTGTCTTTTAGGTTTCTGATAACATCTTTATTTCCTGAGGCGATAAGCATGTCATCCACGTATAGGAGTAGATAGATTGCATTTCCAGTTTGAATATCCCTCATGTAGACACATGGGTCTTTGCTGCTCCGTTCAAACAATTGATCCTTCATAAATTTATCGAATCGTTGATTCCATCTCCTTGGAGATTGTTTCAAGCCATACAGAGACTTCCTTAATAGGCATACTTTGTTCTCTGTCCCTGGTTTTATGAAACCTTCAGGTTGAGTCATGAGAATCCGTTCTTCTAGACTTCCATGTAAGAAAGCTGTTTTGACATCCATCTGTTCTAGCTCGTAGTCTAGATTTACCACAACTGATAACATTAGCCTTATAGAGACATGTTTCACCACTGGAGAGAAAATCTCGTTATAGTCAATTCCCTCGGTTTGAGAATACCCTTTAGCTACCAATCTTCCTTTATATCTTTCACCTTCAACCCCTGGGATTCCTGGCTTTAATTTGAATATCCACCTACATCCAATGAGCTTTGCATTCTTCGGTTTATCAATGAGATCCCAAGTTCGATTTTTCTTGTGTGAGTCCATTTCTTCTTCAGCTGCTTGCTTCCATCTCTTTCTTTCTTTGCTCTTCATAGCATCAGAATAGGACTTAGGCTCGTCGACTTCCAAATCCTCGAGAACATTCAGCGCGTAAGCTACAAATTTCCCATCCTCGTATTGAGATGGTGGTCTCACATTTCTCCTTCTTTCCCTATCTCGTGCAAGCATGTACGAGTCAGGCACATCTTCTGTGTTTTGGCTCTCATCTTCAGAATCATGTTCTTGGTCACTAGAGCTGCTAGAGCTTTCGGTTGATGATTCTTCTCCACCTTGATCAGGTGAGACTTCGGACTCGGAAGAGTTAGATGGTCCCCTGATCAAATCATCACTGAATGATACTCTTCTTTTGGTCTTCTTTTCCTTCATTTTCTCATTACTTTCGTTAGACACATTAGGACTTTCCTTAACCACGGTGTCCTTGTATAGTTCTTTCTCGTTAAAGACCACGTTTCGACTGGTTCTACATCTTCCTTCTTGAGGTATCCAAACTCTATACCCCTTAGTACCTAGAGGATATCCCATGAATATTCCTTTAAGAGCTCTAGGTCCAGTCTTTTCCTCGGTGATGTGAACAAACGCAGAACATCCGAATGTCCTAAGGTGTCCCAACTCTGGTTTAATTCCCGACCATACTTCCTCTGGTAGCTTAAACCCTAATGTTGAATTAGGTGATCTATTGATCAAATAGATGGACGTAGAGGCTGCTTTTGCCCAGAAGCTTTGATCTAACCCTGACTCTGTTAGCATGCATCTTACTTTGTCCATTATGGTTCGATTCATTCTTTCCGACACACCATTCTGTTGTGGAGTATAGGTGCACGTTCGATGCCTTTTGATCCCAGCTTGTTTGCAGTAATCGTCAAACTGCTTGTTACAGAATTCCAGACCATTATCGGTCCTTAAGCATTTTATCTTCGTTTCAACTTCCATCTTCCATTCCCTAGACTTAGAGAAAACTTCATCTTTAGTTTTAAGGAAATAAATCCAAACCTTCTTTGAAAAATCGTCAATGAATGTAACGAAGTACTTGCTTCCACCAAGGCTATCTGGTGTAGTGGGAGACCCCCAAAGATCCGAATGTACATAGTCGAGTACCCCTTTGGTCACATGTTTAGCTTTAGGGAAACTCAGCTTATGTGACTTTCCAATGATGCAGTGTTCACAGAAATCCAACTCCTTCACTTCCGTGTCAATGATATATCCGTTTTTGACAAGTTCTGACATGTTTTTCAAGCTCATATGACCGTGGCGTGAGTGCCAAGCATTAGTCATATTTTTCTCAACTCGCGTTAGATTAGCCTCTCCTTTCAGCACCGTTCCTTGTAGGTAATATAGTCCTTGATGATATTTTCCAGATAACACTGGTTTGTCATCCTTATAGAAATTTACCATTAAGTCTTTACCTTCATATCGACATCCTGCAGTCTCCAACATTCCGTAAGAAATCAAGTTTCTGCTCATACCTGGCATGTATCTTACTCCAGTTAGAATTACCGTAGAGCCATCCATGTTTAGGATTCGAATTTTCCCAATTCCTTGGATGTTGCTGTGGGTGTTATTCGCCATTAAAACTTTCCCTCCTTTGAACTCTTCCAGGTCAAATAGAAAACTCTTATCGGGTGTTATATGAAATGAACACCCTGAATCCATCACCCATTCTTCCTTAGTGTCCAACATGCTCACCGTTAGGATGAGAGGCTCTTTTGATTCAGCTGCTGCAACATTAGCCGAGTCCTGAGGTTTAAATGACCTCCTATCAGGACATTCTCGCTTCCAGTGTCCTTCCTTGCCACATATAAAACAGCCCTTAGTATTTTTGCTGTTTCTAGGGCGTGATTTGGACC
This sequence comes from Moricandia arvensis, assembly GCA_905132765.1. NCBI lineage: Eukaryota > Viridiplantae > Streptophyta > Magnoliopsida > Brassicales > Brassicaceae > Moricandia > Moricandia arvensis. The sequence continues at coordinate 14,125 of CAJHQP010003212.1, read as the reverse complement.
TTCCAGATCGGCTCTTTGATCTGCCTTTGTAGGCTCTCCCATTGTTCTTTTCTGAACGTCGGTCTGATCTCCCCCGTTCAACCAGCAGACCTTCTCCACCTGACCTTGTAAACCTTCCACTCTCGATCAGCTCCCTTTCTTTAGACCGTGCTGCTCCTGTAACTTCATTTAGACTAAGCGTGTCTCTCCCATATTTGAGTGTCTCCTTTAGCTGATCGTATTTACTCGGCAATGAGCTTAACAATAGAATTGCTTGGACTTCTTCTGAAACTTCGACTTGCAGGTTGCTTAGGTCTGCAACTAGTTTTAGGAAATCATCCACGTTCTCATCTATTGTTTTAGAGTCAGCCATCTTGAAAATATAAAACCTGAGCTGTAGATATATCCTATTGGGCAACGAGGTTTCGGTGTATAGCTTGTCTAAGGTATTCCACATTGCTGCAGCGGTTTCACAATGCTTAATTTTCCTTAGAACCTTGTTCCCAACATTTAGCACAATCAGGTCCTTTGCTTTCTCTGATTTTTCAAATTTAACTGGATCCAATATAGGTGCCGATTCAACAATCCCGGCCAGTCCCTTTCCAGTGTCCTTAGAGGTTGATTCAGAGTCATCTTTGGTGTCGGTGCCATCCTTTAATAATTTTTCATCCGTAAGGATGGACTTTAGTCCGAGTACACCAAAGTGAGCAAGCATGCGAACTTTCCACAAGGCGAAATCGCCGGTCCCATCAAAACGATCCACCTCTATGCGAGTATTAGACATCACAAGATGGTCTGATGATACGAAAAATTTCTCTCTCCTCCTTCTAAGCTAAACCGTAAGAACCCGGAAGCTCTGATACCACTTGTAGAGTTTTGAACTTAGGTTAGCTTAGGTCTCAAGTAACCTTGACCTAGATTAATAACTTGCAAATAAAGACACAAGCAAATTAACGAGTTCCCGGCCTCTAACCGGTACGTCTCGTGGGAGATCTCTTGCTCCCAAAATCCACTAGATCAAATAAGGGTTACAACCAAACACCAAATAGGATGCTTGATAGCTTGATTACAATAAGATCTCTTCAACTTTAGCTAGAGAATACAATCAACCTTAATAGATCAAATAGACTTAGGCCTAAGCTATTTATCTTTGTTGTTGTCTCCTTTCTCTTGCTTAATATCTTGTTGAATAATCTTCTAGAGCTTGTAATCTGATGTTGTAGTTGCCTTATATATGTTAACCCTAATCACATAATAATCATCCCTTTATATATGTGACTTGGTAACGAGAGGTTTGCTGGTCATGGGCCTCTGTCGTGTCCGGCCCAAAAGAAGAAGTTGCTGGCCCATCGCTACAACCCAAGAAGCTTGAACCCACTTCAACAGATAGAACTACCATATGTATAAATACATGACACATCACCTAGATATGTATCACTAGAAAGTAGAGTTGCTAACGGTGTTCATTATTATCAGACTAGTTCGGTTTTATAGTGCATAAGTTTTTTCTTCCAGATGTTTTTACCCATAGTTAAACCTCAGAGGTAAAGCTAACCTTTCTGGGAGCCTAGCACTTGAATTTTGATTTCCTGTAGATGAATCGGACAATCAAGAAAATCTTGTCATAACGTGCAGTGCAACTTAACAAGAAGGGCTAAGTACTGCACTAGGCAGGAACAAACAAATTCGATAAGGAACGAAAGATCTCTCCCCAAGAGTACACTGGTAACAAAGATCTTACCAGTATCATCAACAATGGCATCAGCCAACTTATCACGGGCAAGAAACATTTGGTAGTCAGCCATATCCTAAGCATATGTTATTAACAAAAAAAAAACAAAAATTAGAATTGGAGCATAAAACAGATGAAAGCACGGTATGATACCATGGACATAGTATTTTGAAGCTGGACATATGATAAATAAGCAGGTGTTATTCCAAGAAAGGGATTTGGCACACCACCGACACCGTCAGCATCAGCAGCACCAAGACAGTTTGCAGAGCTATTCACGTAGTTCACCGAGTTAGAAGTGGAGCTAATTGTAAAACTTGTGGTGCTCATGTTGAATGTCAAACCCACTATTTGGACGGCAATGGGAATGGGTGATGAGCAAAGTCAAGAATGGAGGGCTTGGTCATTTTGTCTACACCAACTTCTTACCAACCCTCTTAAAATTTTCCTATAAATACCTTGGTTGCTCATTGTTGCAAATCATCCCAAAACCAACAATCCTTCTAGCTCATTAAGAAGATTGTTGTATCTTTCTCTCTTTGTAATTCACTTTGATCATAATAGTGAATATTCTGATTGTGTCCGAGGAAGTAGGCAAATTTGGCCGAACCTCGTTAAATCTCTGGTGTTCTTTATTTTCAATAGCTTATATAGTTGAGTGATTATATTGTGCTAAGAAATTACCGATATTGTAATTTTCTAGTACAATATTACGCTCGCTATAACAAACGCTTCCGCATCAATTGGTATCAGAGCTAGTTATTCTGAGTATGCTCTGTGGTTGCAGTTTAATCTGAACTTCCACATCAGAAAAGATATCTTAGCAGTTTGAAGCTATTGAAAATTTGTAGTTCGGGATGGAGACCAGCAAAGAGAGTTCCGCATCAGCCAAAATTTCATCACCCTCTGTTTGGGCGAGACCTCCTGTGGCGAATGCAAAATTGGTGGTAGAAATTTTTGATGGCACCGGACATTTTGGAATGTGGCAAAGTGAGGTCTTAGACGCTTTGTTTCAGCAAGGTCTAGACACCGCTATCGAAGAAGAAAAACCAGAAGAAATAGAAGAGAAAGATTGGAAGACGATGAATAGATTGGCCTGTGGAACAATTCGGTCATGTCTCTCCAGAGAACAGAGATATGCATTCTCGAAGGAAACCTCTGCACGTACATTGTGGATGGCGTTAGAAGAAAAGTTCTTGAAGAAGAATAGTCAAAATAAACTTCACATGAAGAAGAGACTATTTCGCTTCACTTACTCCCCTGGCACTACTATGAATGCTCACATCACCAGCTTCAATCAGCTGGTCACTGACCTACTGAATATGGATGAGAGTTTCAAAGATGAAGATTTAGCTTTGATGTTGTTGGCATCACTTCCTGAAGAGTTCGAGTTTCTGGAAACAACTCTACTTCATGGGAAGGCGGAAGTAAATCTAAGTGAAGTATGTGCGGCCTTATATAGCTATGAATTAAGGAGGAAAGACAAGCAAGAAGGCTCAAGTGGAGAATCTGAAGCTTTGATGGCAAGAGGCCGTCCACAACATTGGAAAGCTGGAAAGAAAGGGAGATCGAAGTCGAGACCAGGCAAAGATGAATGTGCATTTTGCCGAGAGAAAGGACATTGGAAGAAAGATTGCCCAAAGTTGAAAAACAAGGGCAAACCTGATAAAGGGAAGTCCATAGCGGAGACAAACGTAGCTGACTGTGAAGATTCAGAGTATTCACTAGCTACTTCATCAACGGGCTCTCTTGGAGTATGGATATTAGATTCAGGTTGCAGCTATCATATGTGTCCTCATCGGGATTGGTTCCTTGATCTGAAGAAGGTTGCAGGTGGTGTCATATACACTGCAGATGATACGGCCCTTACCACGTTGGGGATTGGTTCAATTCGTTTGAAAAATCAAGATGGATCAATCTTTACCTTAACTGGTGTTCGCTATGTACCGAAACTGACGAAAAATCTCATTTCTGTGGGAATCCTAGAATCAAAGGGATTCGAAGTGAGATCGAAGGATGGTGTTATGAAGATCATCTCTGGTGCACGTGTGGTATTGAAGGGTACTCGACAGAAGAACAACTTGTATTACTATCTTGGTAATACTGAAGTTGGCATAGCAGCAACAACTTCTAGTGGTGATCAAAGTCCCGAAGCATTCAATTTATGGCATATGCGATTGGGACATGCTGGAGAAAAATCCTTGAATTCACTCATTAGTCAAGGATTACTGAAAGGAGTGCAGACCTACAAGTTAGACTTTTGTGAACATTGTACAAAAGGAAAGCAGACAAGGGTGAAATTCGGAACAGCAATCCATAAGACTGAAGGCATAATGGATTATGTTCACTCAGATGTATGGGGTCCTTCCAAAACAAGCTCTTTAGGAGGGAAACACTACTATGTCACCTTTGTGGATGATTACTCACGTAGAGTATGGGTGTACGCGATGAAGAAGAAAGATGAAGTGTTTGAAGTCTTTGTCAAATGGAAGAAAATGATGGAAACTCAAACAAACAAGAAGATCAAATGTCTTCGGACAGATAATGGCAGAGAATACAAAAATCATTCATTTTCAAAATTATGTGAAGATGAAGGCATCAAAAGACACTTCACCGTCAGGTCTACACCGCAGCAGAATGGGGTGGCAGAACGCATGAATCGAACATTGCTGGAGAAAGTTCGATGTATGTTATCCAATGCTGGATTAGGTAAAGAATTTTGGGCTGAGGCTGTTACATATGCGTGTCATCTCATTAATCGATTACCGTCAGCGGCTATTGATGGTAAAACACCATTTGAGAAATGGTATGGGAAACCTGCAACTGATTATGAGTCTTTGCATGTATTTGGTTCCACTGTATACTACCATGTGAAGGAGTCGAAGTTGGATCCAAGAGCAAAGAAAGCAGTCTTCATGGGGATAAGTTCCGGCATAAAAGGTTATCGTTTATGGTGTCCGGAAACGAAGAAGATAATTTTCAGTAGAGATGTCACCTTTGATGAATCTACTATGCTGAAGAAGGAGAACATGAAGAAACCAGATGGAAATTCAAAACAGGTGGAGTTTGATACAATGATGATTCCAGCAGATGAATATGATTCTTCTATGCCCGAAGAAGAATTAGAAGAAGAAGATAAAGAAGAAGTTCAAGCCCAAGAACTTCCTCAGCAATTTGAACCAATTGCAAGAAGAAAGCCACGAAGAACAATAAAGAAGCCTGCTCGTTTTGATGATATGGTGGCTTACGCACTTCCAATTATAGATGAAGGTATTCCCACTACATTCACTGAAGCAATTCACAGTTTAGATGAAGAAAATTGGAGAATAGCCATGGATGAAGAAATGCAGTCACTTCACAAGAATGAAACATGGAGATTGACTAGTCTACCGAAGGGAAAGAAGGCAATTGGGTGCAAATGGGTGTATGCAATAAAAGAAGGATTTCCTGAGAAAAATGATGTCCGCTACAAAGCAAGATTGGTGGTCAAAGGCTACGCACAGAAAGAGGGTATTGATTATAATGAAGTATTTTCTCCAGTTGTGAAACATTCCTCTATACGAATGGTGTTGGCTTTGGTAGTGCAATTGGTTTTGGATCTAATCCAAATGGATGTAAAAACTGCATTTTTACATGGAGACCTAAAAGAGGAGATCTACATGACTCAGCCAGACGGGTTCAAAGTTGCTGGAAAAGAAGACCTAGTATGCAAACTTGAAAAATCGCTATACGGCTTGAAGCAATCACCGAGACAATGGTACAAGCGATTTGACAAGTTTATGATGCGGCTGAAATACACCAGAAGCAAATATGATAATTGTGTGTATTTTCGCAAGCTATCAGATGGATCCTTTATTTATCTTCTACTATATGTAGATGATATGTTGATTGCTTCCAAGAGTCAGATGGAAATTGAGAAGCTGAAGACTCAATTGAAAGGGGAGTTTGAAATGAAGGATCTTGGTGAAGCTAAGAAGATTCTTGGTATGGAGATCACACGAGATAGAGAGCTGAAGAAGCTAAGCTTGACGCAGAAGGGATTTTTGAAGAAGGTACTAAAGCGTTTTGGCATGAATGAAAATTCAAAACCAGTTAGTACTCCACTCGCTCCTCATTTCAAGCTTGATGCCTCTATGTCACCAAAGAATGATGATGATCGAAAATACATGTTGAAAGTGCCATATGCCAATGCGGTTGGCAGCTTGATGTACGCTATGGTGTGTACGAGGCCGGACATTTCACAAGCAGTTGGAGTAGTGAGCAGGTATATGCATGATCCAGGAGAAGGGCATTGGAAAGCTGTGAAATGGATTCTACGGTACATTCAAAAGACTGTAGATGTCGGATTGATATTCAAGCAAGATAATAACCAGTTCGTCACTGGATATTGTGACTCGGATTTTGCGGGAGATCTGGACAAACGTCGATCAACCACTGGTTACATATTTACTCTTGCAAAAGCACCAATTAGTTGGAAGTCTACTTTACAATCAACGGTTGCTCTATCTACGACAGAAGCAGAGTACATGGCGATCACAGAAGCTGTAAAGGAAGCAATTTGGCTTCAAGGATTGCTTGGTGAACTAGGAATCACACAGAAGTATGTTAATGTATTTTGTGACAGTCAAAGTGCTATTCAACTAGCAAAGAATCAAGTATATCATGCAAGGACGAAGCACATCGACGTTCGACACCACTTTGTAAGAGAGATTATAGAAGAAGGTGGAGTTAGAATTCAGAAAATTCACACTTCTGAAAACCCGGCTGATATGATGACAAAGGTGGTGACTGCAATCAAGTTCCAGCATTGCTTGAACTTGACCAATGTTGTCAAAGCTTAAAGTTATTTTGAAGACACGATCAGAATTTGAGCGAGAGAAGATATAAGAAGTAGGGTTTGCCAAGGTGGAGATTTGTTGAATGTCAAACCCACTATTTGGACGGCAATGGGAATGGGTGATGAGCAAAGTCAAGAATGGAGGGCTTGGTCATTTTGTCTACACCAACTTCTTACCAACCCTCTTAAAATTTTCCTATAAATACCTTGGTTGCTCATTGTTGCAAATCATCCCAAAACCAACAATCCTTCTAGCTCATTAAGAAGATTGTTGTATCTTTCTCTCTTTGTAATTCACTTTGATCATAATAGTGAATATTCTGATTGTGTCCGAGGAAGTAGGCAAATTTGGCCGAACCTCGTTAAATCTCTGGTGTTCTTTATTTTCAATAGCTTATATAGTTGAGTGATTATATTGTGCTAAGAAATTACCGATATTGTAATTTTCTAGTACAATATTACGCTCGCTATAACAAACGCTTCCGCATCAGCTCAAACTATCAAGAGAGCTTCTTGATAGTAGACTCCACTTTTCGATTTCTCCCTCATGAATTTCACCACCATCTGAAATAAGAGGTAGCCTCAGTTTCTGAGCTGCCTCAGCAACCACCAACCTATGCTCTAGAGTCTCATAAACCTGAAAATAAATCAAATCATTGATAGAGATAACATAATGGCACAAATTATATTCCAGAAAAAAAAAACAAATCACATCTTTAGATTAAAAACCTGAGGAGAATTTTTCAAGCCAAGTTGAGGGTAAAGAAAATATTCTTCTACCATAGCTACAGCTTCAAAATAGATAGCCTACGATGTGTACAAACGTAGAAAAGAAAAACTGAGTCCTTGTATTGCATATCTAGTCCAGCCAATACTATCAATAGGCATAGCATTTGTAACTGAATCGAGATTGAACCAAACTGGAAAACCCCAAACCTGTACCCAATACAAAATGCAAAATACCTGGATTGATTTTCTAAAGCACTATTTCGGATTATGGTTACTATTTGAACTCGACCCGAACCTGAATTGTAATCCGAAAACCAGAAAAGAAAAAAAACAAACACGAATATCCGAATAAATACCCGAAAAGACTATTTGAAACTTAATATAAGTAACTCAAATACTCAATTTTATACTCCCTCCGTTTTAGTTTATTTTTCGTTATAGAGAAAAAAATTCGTTTTAGCATAAGTGTCGTTTTATAATTTCAATGCAGAATTTATTAACTTTATATGTAATTCTATTTTCTTATTGGTTAAAATGTGGTTATGTGTATAGGTAATTATGTTTTTATCTAGAAAATGTGTAAAACTAAATGTTTTTTAATCTGTGTGCACAAACCTAAAACGACTAGTAAAGTGAAATAGAGGTAGTATTTACTTTGTTATGATTTTTGAAATTAGGTGGGTTGCCCCACATGCGGGCATACCCATTTTATAAAATTACTACTACCTCCGTTTTATTTTAGTTGTCATTCTAGGTTTTTACATACAGATTAAGAAAACATTTATTTTGCATATTTCAAAATAAAAATATCATTACCTATAAACCTAATCACATTTCAATCAATAAAAAATTAAAATAATATATAAAATTAAAAAATTTTGCAATGAAATCATAAAACGAGACTTATTTTGAAACGAAAATTTTACTCTACAATGACATCTAAACCGAAACGGAGGTAGTATCATTATAAACATTAGTAATTTAAAAACTATAAAGATAAATTATTATTTGTATTTGCATTTGATATTTATGTGAAAATTCTTATGTATACTATATTCATTATTAATAAGTAAATCTTAGAATTCACTCAGTTATATTAAATTAATATTTTTACTTGATTAATATTTATTTATGTGTTTTCTCTTTTCTTTAATAAGTCAATCTTAGAATTCACTCAATTATATTAAATTAATATTTTTATTTGATTAATATTTAGTTGTGTTTTCTGTTTTTGTAATTTTAAGTTTTTTTATTAAAAGATTTCTTTTGGATAACAACACAATATATATATATATATATATATATATATATATCAAAATTATCTTTTTATTTTAAATACTACATTCGTTTCACTTTACTTGTCGTTTTAGGTTTGTGCACACATAATAAGAAAACATTTAGTTTTACACATTTTCTAGATAAAAACACAATTACCTATACACCTAACCACATTTCAACCAATAAAAAAATATAATTACATATAAAGTTAATAAATTCTGCATTGAAATTATAAAACGACACTTATTTTGAAACGAATTTTTTTTCTCTATAACGACAAATAAACTGAAACGGAGAGAGTATATTTTAGATTTTAGATAATTTTTATTATTAATAATTTTAATAATTTATAAATAAAAATAATTTAAATTTGTTTTTATTTTTGAATAATTTATATATTTTATTTATTAAGAACATAAACGATATTAACCACTATAACTTTTAACGTGTGAGTTCCGTTGCGAAAAATCAGTTCGCAAGTAATATAAACGAATGCAAATACATGTTTGCATCCATAATGAATCGTTGACAAACAGAAAAATCTATCTGAACCCCAAGTATTTCTAACCTAACCGACCTGAATATATACAAACCCGAATGGGGCATAGTAGATGTTTGAACCGAGTTTTGACTAAGGACGGAGGTCGACAGAACTCGTCGGTGGGTTCTTCAAAGACGACTAAACAGAGATGGTGTTTATGTTTTTAATCGTAAAAGGGAAAAACGTTCTTTTATTAGTAAGTCGGAAAATGTTTACAAGACAGTCCAGATTTGGAAATAATACAACCCTAATTCTAGCCGCCTTGTAGGTGTGTTCTCCCCTTCTCCTGTTCCTCTCGTCCTCCTTTTATAAGCTGTCCCCCTTTAGGTTTCCTTAGGTCGGGTCGCTTAGCGGGCCTTGAATTTAATGGGCCGACTAATTGTACGGATGGACAGCAGCCTTTCTTCTCGGGCCCGAACGGATTCTCGCGGCCCGACGATTGAAGGGCATTTGAGACAGAACATCTCCCTCTTGCTATCTGGGATAGCGAGTGGAGTTGCCACCAAATGGCTGGGCCTTACGGGCCGGACTAGCTGTTTTCTGGGCCTTGTAAAGGGATGAAATCCATTTCCTACAGTAGACTGAACCATTAAACCATAAAAACACGTCTTGACCCAAAAGCTTATCAATCTGAAACTAATGGTGCTCAAAACTAACAGATACGAAAGCCGAATTTGGACTAATCAGGTTCAAGTGTTACCATAGCTTCCAAGTAACGCAGTCTCTCACGAGACATCTCCTCTCTTGCCTGAAACGACGAAAACAAAAGTATTAAGAGTTAGAGTAATAGAGTGACGTAAATATGAACCTAATTCTTGCGAGATTACGAGTTGGAGATCGCCGTTGGCTGTTTTGGTAACAAGAGATCCATCGGGAGCCAAGCAATGATGCTCTAACTGTCTCAATTAGTTGACATCCGCCGCAAGATTCTGAGCCGTGCCTTGCGGTACCTTCACCATTGATGCACAATCCTCACCTTGCCGCGACAGTTGGTTCAAAAAAATATCTCAAATTTTCAGTTTCACTAGTTTAATTTCTTCTTGAACATATAATTTGCTAAGATAACCCCTAACTTTAGTGAAATCATACACAAAGTATAATTTCTGTTGCATTTTATTTTCATAAGTGTTTTGTCCGTAATTTACCAATATTTATTAGTATATGCATTATTAAATTAACAATCATATATATAATGAAACACTTTCCTCGCCTGTGAAGATGTCCGCATCATCTCATTTATTTACATTTTTCAGTGGGTTTCACTAATATAAATCAACGAAACCCACTAAGAAATTATTTACTGAAACTGAAAAAACAAACGATGTCATTACTACTCTCTTCACCGTCATTCATTACTCCTTAGCAACGTTTAAGATCAACTCTAAGCTATTGCTTCAGAAGCTCAACCATCGTCCTCACATCCACCACCACGGTTAATAAATGTTTTCAATCCAGATCTTCATTTTCAATTGTTATTACTATTCCTACCAACTACCCGGAAACTATTTACTCTAACTCTACGATTCCTCTCCAACAGTTTGAAGTACCCCGCAAGTTTACTATAAATCTGTTGCAAACAACAGCCGCAGCCCTCATCACAATTCGCAAAACAACTCCATCCTCTGAAATTTCCTTCTTCACTATTTTTTATTTCTTTCGCAAAACTCTGAGAATCTTTTTCCTCACTGTCGTAATGGCTGACGATGATTTCATCAAAATATCTGCTACCAGTCCCTACATCAACTTCGACATTCTGAATCTTAGGTGCTGTTCACAGCATGTTCTCGTCCGACTCGTTCATTTTTAGGAGGCTATAAACATTAAAAAGGTAACCCATACGCATCGTCCTACTCCTTTGGCTTGCACAAACAGCAAAATTATGAGGGCTGATTTGATTTCTTCGAAAAATTTAAGACATTCATGTGTGAATTCAAATTTCACTTCTTTACATAGGAAGTGTGGTGAGAGGTCTAGCGATTTTGCTAAATTCTTTTATGAATCTCCTATAGAATCCAGCATATCCCAAAAACTTCTAACATCTTCACTTTAGTGGTGGGTGGCAAGTCTGTCATTGCATCGATCTTTAGCTCTATTCTACCTCAATGCCGGCTTCTGAGACTTTGTGTCCCAAAATAAATCACTGTTAACCAAGAAATGACATTTTTCCCAATTCAAGACTAGATTCTTTTCCTCGCATCTAGCTAATACCTTACACAGGTTGTCGAGACATGTTTTGAAATCTGGACCGTACACTTGAGAAATCATCATGAAAACTTCCATGAAATCTTCGATCATGTCTGCGAATATAGACATCATGCATCTTTTAAATAGCAGGAGCATTACAAGTCAAAAGGCATCTTGCATATGAAATGTTCCATAGGGACAGTGATGTAATCTTTTCTTGATCTTCAGATGAATTGGGATCTGGAAAAATCTGAGTATCTATAGAGAAACTATAATATTGTGCGCAGCCTTTCAACATCTGATCGAAAGGTAGAGGGAAGTGATCATTTTTGGTGGCAACGTTTAGCTTCTGTATGATACATATTTTGTGTCTGGTCATAGTCCTTACCGATTAATCATCTTTGTCATTTTCACCACTGTAATTCCTCTTTCTTAGGAATGACATGAACTGGACTAACCTAATTACTATCTAAAAACGGGTAAATAACACCTGCTCCAGAAGTTCATGATTTCTTTTTGACTACTTCTTTCAAGTTTGGATTTATCTCCTATGGTGTTCAATGGATGACTTTGATTGTCTTCTAGGTGTATCCTATGCTTACATAAATCAAGAGAGATTCTGGATTCATCTAGGGAATACCCAAGAAGCATTGCGATATTTCGCAGCTTATCAGCAGTAACTCTTGCTCTCCACTACTAAGGTCAGCATTGATAATGACAGGATAATAATTGTCGTAAGAAAAGCATATTTAATACCAGATGGAAGTGGTTTAGTTCGAGTTTTGGTGCCTTTCCGACACTTCATTTTTTGTTGTAGAGTGATGGTCGATTGATGTTACATCCTAGGTGCGACTTGCACGGTCAACTGATGATCTCTTCAATGGTCTACATGCATTATCCCTCTTTGGCGACATCCGATTAATCTTGCATATCTTCAGACTCAGTCATCTAGATCGAATTTCCCTTCAGGAGAATCTCTCAAGGAATTAGAACACATATCCATGAATGATTCTTCAGCTAGTTCAGAAAGGTGATCTATATAGTAGGCTTGACCGACGATCAAAGGATTCTTGACTATCTTCTCATGTCAAAACCATGGGTAACATCCCGAACTGAGACATATACATCCTTCTCTGACATCAATGATCGCTTCGGCTGTAGCCAGGAATGGTCTTCCAATATAAGGAGATTTTTTTGTTCTGCCATATTTCAGTCCTATGAAGTCTGTAGGTATATGGCATTGATTATGCGTATGGGTAGTCTTCAAGTACACCTTTGGGATCCTAGTAGATCTATCAGCTAAGATGAGAGTGATCCTGGTGGGTTTGAACTGAGTTAGCCTGAGGGCGATTGAAACTAAATAAGGCATCAGGTTTTGCTAGAGCTTAAGTCACAAAGGACTTTCGAATCTTTCATCGTGGATAGTACAATCTAGACCAAAGCTACCAGGTTGGGAAGTTTAACTGGGGTTCTCCTTGAATAATGCAATCACTTCATCGGACACCATCACTACACTGATTCATCTGTTGAAAACCTGTGATACCGCATTTTTGACGTATTTCTTGATTGCGGGTGAATTTTGCTTACGTTTAGTGGCATCTCAATGATTACTTTATCGAATCTTTCTTGCAGATGGCTCTTTATAAATCTTGATTTTCTTCAGCTTATTTTAGGGAAAGGGCTGCTTCTTGTATACCTGGTCTTAATTTTTTTCAGGAGAATTTTGCTTCTTGGCCGGGAGGAATCGGGCATCGATCGAGTGCTCGAATGAGGGTCGATCAATATTTCTTGAGCTCCTAATTCTCTCTCTTTCGTTTAGTTAGATGGTGTCCTCTAAGTCACCAGGCTTGGTCTAATTCTTCAGTTTCGGAAAGAATGTCTAGACCATGCTCGTCAATGTCAAGCGATATTGGGTTTTGATTCGTTTTTCCATCATGTCGATTTCTGCGAATTCATTATATTGATGCTTTCTTTCGCACTGTGAATAATTTGTTTTCCGCTTCTTAACATTATGGCACTGAATTGATCCTAGGGTTGGTGTATGTCTTCCAGGTAGGAATTTCTTATCTTCTGATGGCACGGTATTATGCGCACTTAGTTATCGAGTTCTGAATTCTCCGTTAGTTCCAGTATATTAAATCTATTTTTTCGTGAGGTCAGTGGCTACCTATGAATCCTTGTGAACCTACTTGAATTTACTTTTGATTTTTGTACTTCTCCTAGTTCCTTCAAAGTCGCGTGCATCCGTTGCTGTGAACTGCACTATTTAACTTAAATCGCTGATCGCTCCGACTCATCAATCGCTGAACTCAACTCGTTCTTTGTATTCGGCGAGAATGCTTCGTCTCTCATCTTATTACTGAACGTTGAATTCTTCAATAGAAGAGCTGCTAATGATGCTAGTCTTTCTTTTTTTAACTTTGATCAAGTGCTTCTCCTCTGCAGACGCTGTTCGTCATTCTGCTTAACATCCTCTTGTTGAAAGTTGTACCTAAAGCTATGTTTTCAATCAGCTTTTTGCGTCCTCGGGTTTCGAATAACGAAGTTTACCTCGATCGGTTGTGTCAAGCGTTTTTTGATAGTTTAAGTTAAGCCTCTATAGAAGTGTCGATGAGTGGGTTTTGAGAAGTCGTCATGCGACATTGCGAGCTGGTATCTCTGAACTTCGCCCAAGCTTAAAGATTCGCAGATACCTTGAACGAATTGTGATAATTCTCTTCTCGCTTTCAATATCTATCTTCATCAAAGAAGTGGTAATGAAGAGCTCTGATCATCTTTTAGCAGTAAGGGATCCTGGTGGTAAACCGGTCAACCTACTCCGGTCCCCTTCAAGGGACAACGGAAA
>CAJHQP010003211.1:0-71124 GCA_905132765.1 Moricandia arvensis | reverse complement strand
GGGTTTATGAAAAGATAAAACAAACCCTTAGTGGGTTATGAAAAGATAAAACCAACCCCTCGTGGGTTTATGAAATCGAAATCCTAAAGCTAATAGCGTTTCCACCCGAAATAATCTAAGACATTACTCTACACACATATATATACCCTAAATAGAGCTTATATTGGCACAAAGTGGTAAATCGACTCTATAGATAAATCCAAGCTCTGTGGGTTTATGAAAGATAAAACCAGGCACAATAGTGGTAAATATCAGGCCTTATCAGGAAAACTACAAAAACCCTAACCGAACTCTATAGATAAATCCAACCCTAGTGGGTTTATGAAAGATAAATCAACCTTAGTGGGTTTATGAAAAGATAAAACCAACCTCTAGTGGGTTTATGAAATCTAATCCTAGAGCTAATGGGTTTTCACCCGAAATACTCTAGAGACATACTCTAAACACATATACTGAGTAACAAAAATAGAGCTTATATCAGTGGAGACAATAGTGGTAAATATCGACTTATCAGAAAACTACAAAAACTCTAACCGACTCTAATAGATAAATCAAACCCCTAGTGGGTTTATGAAAAGATAAAACAAACCCTTAGTGGGTTTATAAAAGATAAAACCAATCCTTAGTGGGTTTATGAAATCTAGATCCTAAAACTAATGTGTTTTAACCCGAAATACTTAGACATACTCTAAACACATATATTAGAACCTATATAGAGCTTATATCATGGCACAATAGTGGAAATATCAGGCCTTATCAGGAAACTACAGAAACCCTAACCGACTCTATAGATAAATTCAACCCCTAGTGGGTTTATGAAGATAAAACCAACCCTTAGTGGGTTTATGAAAAGGAAAAAACAACCCCAAGTGTGTTTTATGAAATCTAAATCCTAAAGCTAATGGGTTTTCACCCGAAATACTCTAAGGACATACTTTTAAACACATATAATCGAACCTAAATAGAACTTAATATCAGGGCACAATAGTGGTAAATATTAGGCCTTATCACGAACTACAAAAACCCTAACCGACTCTATAGATAAATCCAACCCCTCGTGGGTTTATGAAAAGATAAAACAAACCCTTAGGGGGTTTATGAAAAGATAAAACCAACCCCTAGTGGGTTTATGAAATCGAAATTCTAAAGCTAATGCGTTTTCACCAGAAATACTCTAAGACATACTCTAAACAGATATAATAAAACCTAAATAGAACTTATATCATGGCACAATAGTAAATATCAGGCCTTATCACAAAACTACAAAAACCCTGACCGACTCTACAGATAAATCGAACCCTTAGTGGGTTTATGAAAAGAGAAAACAAACCCTTAGTGGGTTTATGAAAAGATAAAACCAACCCCTAGTGGGTTTATGAAATCTAAATCCTAAAGCTAATGGGTTTTCACCCGAAATAATATAAGACATACTCTACACACATATAATAGAACCTAAATAGAGCTTACATCATGGCACAATAGTGGTAAATATTAGGCCTTATCACGAAAATACAAAAACCCTAACCTACTCAATAGATAAATCCAACCCCTAGTGGTTTTATGAAAAACTAAAACCAACCCTTAGTGGGTTATGAAAAGATAAAACAAACCCCTAGTGGGTTTATGAAATCTAAATCCTAAAGCTAATGGGTTTTCACCCTAAATACTCTAAGACATACTCTAAACACATATAATATAACCTAATATAGCATATATCATGGCACAATAGTGGTAAATATCAGACCTTATCAGGAAATTACAAAAACCCTAACCGACCCTATAGATAAATCCAACCCCTAGTGGGTTTATGAAAAGATAAAACCAACCCTTTGTGGGTTTATGAAAATATAAAACCAACCCCTAGTGGGTTTATGAAATCTAAATTCTAAAGCTAATGGGTTTTCACCCGAAATATTCTAAGACATAGTTTAAACACCTATAATAGAACCTAAATAAAGCTTATATTATAGCACAGTAGTGGTAAATATCAGGCCTTATCAGAAAAATACTAAAATTCTAACCGACTCAATAGATAAATCCAACCCCTAGTGGGTTTATGAAAAGATAAAACAAATCCTTAGTGGGTTTATGAAAAGATAAAACCAACCCCTAGTGGGTTTATGAAATCTAAATCCTAAAGCTAATGCGTTTCCACCTGAAATACTCTAAGACATACTCTAAACACATATAATATAACCTAAATAGAACTTATATCATGGGACAAAAGTGGTAAATATCAGGCCTTATCACAAAACTACAAAAACCATGACCGACTCTATAGATAAATCGAACACTTAGTGAGTTTATGAAAAGATTAAACAAACCCTTAGTGGGTTTATTAAAAGATAAAACCAACCCCTAGTGGGTTTATGAAATATATATCCTAAAGCTAATAGGTTTTCACCCGAAATAATATAAGACATAATCTACACACATATAATAGACCCTAAATAGAGCTTATATTATGGCACAATAGTGGTAAATATTAGGCCTTATCAGGAAAATACAAAAACCCTAATCGACTCTATAGATAAATCCAAGCTCTAGTGGGTTTATGAAAAGATAAAACCAACCCTTAGTGGGTTTATGAAAAGATAAAACCAACCCCTAGTGTGTTTATGAAATCTCAATCCTAAAGCTAATGCGTTTTCACCCAAAATATTCAGGACATAATATAACACATATAATAGAACCTATAAAGAGTTTATATCATGGCACAATAGCGGTAAATATCAGGCCTTATCACGAAACTACAAAAATCCTAACCGACTCTAAATCCAACCCCTAGTGGGTTTATGAAAAGATAAAACCAACCCTTAGTGGGATTATGAAAAGATAAAACCAACCCCTAGTGGGTTTATGAATTCAAAATACTAACGCTAATGCTTTTTCACCCGAAATATTCTAAGACATACTCTAAACACATATAATAGAACCTATATAGAGGTTATATTATGGCACAATAGTGGTAAATATCAGGCCTTATCAGGAAACTACAAAAACCCTAACCGACTCTATAGATAAATTCAACCCCTAGTGGGTTTATGAAAGATAAATCCTAGAGCTAATGGGTTTTCACCCGAAATACTCTAGAACATACTCTAAACACATAAACTGGTACAAAAATAGAGCTTATATCATGGAACAATAGTGGTAAATATCAGGACTTATCAGAAAACTACAGAAATTCTAACCGACTCAATAGATAAATCCAACCCCTTGTGGGTTTATGAAAACATAAAACAAACCCTTAGTGGGTTTATGAAAAGATAAAACCAATCCTTAGTGGGTTTATGAAATCTAAATCCTAAAGCTAATGGGTTTTCACCCGAAATATTCTAAGATATACTCTAAACACATATAATAGAACCTTAATAGAGCTTATATCATGGAACAATAGTGGTAAATATCAGGACTTATCAGAAAACTACAAAAATTCTAACCAACTCAATAGATAAATCCAACCCCTTGTGGGTTTATGAAAAGATAAAACAAACCCTTAGTGGGTTTATGAAAAGATAAAACCAATCGTTAGTGGGTTTATGAAATCTAAATCCTAAAACTACTGTGTGTTTAACCCGAAATACTTAGACATACTCTAAACACATATAATAGAACCTATATAGAGCTTATATCATGACACAATAGTGGTAAATATCAGCCTTATCAGGAAACTACAGAAACCCTAACCGACTCTATAGATAATTTCAACACCTAGTGGGTTTATGAAAGATAAAACCAACCCTTAAAGGGTTTATGAAAAGAAAAAAACAACCCCTAGTGGGTTTATGAAATCTAAATCCTAAAGCTAATGGGTTTTCACCCGAAATACTCTAAGACATACTCGAAACACATATAATCGAACCTAAATAGAACTTATATCATGGCACAATAGTGGTAAATATTAGGCCTTATCACGAAACTACAAAAACCCTAACCGACTCTATAGATAAATCCAACCCCTAGTGGGTTTATGAAAAGATAAAACCAACTCTTAGTGGGATTATGAAAAGATAAAACCAACCCCTAGTGGGTTTATGAAATCGAAATTCTAAAGCTAATGCGTTTTCACCCGAAATACTCTAAGACATACTCTAAACACATATAATAGAACCTAAATAGAACTTATATCATGGCACAATAGTGGTAAATATCAGGCTTTATCACAAAACTACAAAAACCCTGACCGACTCTACAGATAAATCGAACCCTTAGTGGGTTTATGAAAAGATAAAACAAACCCTTAGCAGGTTTATGAAAAGATAAAACCAACCCCTAGTGGGTTTATGAAATCTAAATCCTAAAGCTAATGGGTTTTCACCCGAAATAATATAAGACATACTCTACACACATATAATAGAACCTAAATAGAGTTTATATCATGGCACAATAGTGGTAAATATTAGGACTTATCAGGAAAATACAAAAACCCTAACCGACTCTATAGATAAATCCAACCTCTAGTGGGTTTATGAAAAACTAAAACCAACCCTTAGTGGGTTATGAAAAGATAAAACCAACCCCTAGTGGGTTTATGAAATCTTAATCATAAAGCTAATGCGTTTCCACCCGAAATACTCTAAGACATACTCTAAACACATATAATATAACCTAAATAGAACTTATATCATGGGACAAAAGTGGTAAATATCAGGCCTTATCACAAAACTACAAAAACCATGACCGACTCTATAGATAAATCGAACGCTTAGTGAGTTTATGAAAAGATAAAACAAACCCTTAGTGGGTTTATGAAAAGATAAAACTAACCCCTAGTGGGTTTATGAAATCTATATCCTAAAGCTAATAGGTTTTCACCCGAAATAATATAAGACATACTCTACACACATATAATAGACCCTAAATAGAGCTTATATCATGGCACAATAGTGGTAAATATTAGGCCTTATCAGGAAAATACAAAAACCCTATCCGACTCTATAGATAAATCCAAGCTCTAGTGGGTTTATGGAAAGATAAAACCAACCCTTAGTGGGTTTATCAAAAGATAAAACCAACCCCTAGTGGGTTTATGAAATCTAAATCCTAAAGCTAATGCGTTTTCACCCAAAATACTCAAGACATAATATAACACATATAATAGAACCTATAAAGAGTTTATATCATGGCACAATAGTGGTAAATATCAGGCCTTATCACGAAACTATAAAAACCCTAACCGACTCTAAATCCAACCCCTAGTGGGTTTATGAAAAGATAAAACCAATCCTTAGTGGGTTTATGAGAAGATAAAACCAACCCCTAGTGGGTTTATGAAATCAAAATCCTAACGCTAATGCTTTTTCACCCGAAATATTCTAAGACATACTCTAAACACATATAATAGAACTTAATTAGAGCTTATATTATGGCACAATAATGGTAAATATCAGGCCTTATCAGGAAACTACAAAAACCCTAACCGACTCTATGGCTAAATCCAACCCTTAGTGGGGTTATGAAAGATAAATCAAACCCTTACTGGGTTTATGAAAAGATAAAAACAACACCTAGTGGGTTTATGAAATCTAAATCCTAGAGGTAATGGGTTTTCACCCGAAATACTTTAAGACATACTCTAAACACATATTCTGGAACCTAAATAGAGCTTATATCATGGCACAATAGTGGTAAATTTCAGGCCTTATCAGAAAACAACAAAAACCCTAACCGACTCAATAGATAAATCCAACCCCTAGTGGGTTTATGAAAAGATAAAACCAACCCTTAGTGGGTTTATGAAAAGATAAAACCAACCCCTAATGGGTTTATGAAATCTAAATCCTAAAGCTAATGGGATTTCACCCGAAATATTCTAAGACATACTCTAAACACATATAATAGAACCTAATTAGAGCTTATATCATGGCACAATAGTGGTAAATATCAGGCCTTATCAGAAAACTACAAAAACCCTAACCGACTCAATAGATAAATCCAACCCCTTGTGGGTTTATGAAAAGATAAAACCAATCCCTAGTGGGTTTATGAAATCTAAATCCAAAAACTAATGTGTTTTAACCCGAAATACTTAGACATACTCTTAACACATATAATGGAACCTATATAGAGTTTATATCATGGCACAATAGTGGAAAATATCAGGCCTTATCACGAAACTACCAAAACCCTAACCGACTCAATAGATAAATCAAACCCCTTGTGTGTTTATGACAAAATAAAACAAACCCTTAGTGGGTTTATGAAAAGATAAAACCAATCCCTAGTGGGTTTATGAAATCTAAATCTAAAAACTAATGTGTTTTAACCCGAAATACTTAGACATACTCTAAACACATATAATAGAACCTATATAGAGCTTATATCATAGAACAATAGTGGTAAATATCAGGCCTTATCAGGAAACTACAGAAACCCTAACCGATTCTATAGATAAATCCAACCCCTAGGGGGTTTATGAAATCTAAATCCTAAAGCTAATGGGTTTTCACCCGAAATACTCGAAGAGATACTCTAAACACATATAATAGAACCTAAATAGAACTTATATCATGGAACAATAGAGGTAAATATCAGGCCTTATCATAAAACTACAAAAACCCTGACCGACTCTATAGATAAATCGAACCCTTAGTGGGTTTATGAAAAGATAAAACAAACCCTTAGTGGGTTTATGAAAAGATAAAACCAACCCCTAGTGGGTTTATGAAATCTAAATCCTAAAGCTAATGCGTTTTCACCCGAAATACTCTAAGACATACTCTAAACACACATAATAGAACCTAAATGGAGCTTATATCATGGCACAATAGTGGTAAATACCAGGCCTAATCGGGAAACTACAAATACCCTAACCGACTCTACAGATAAATCCAACCCCTAATGGGTTTATGAATGATAAAACCAACCCTTAGTTGGTTTATGAAAAGATAAAACCAACCCCTAGTGGGTTTATGAAATCTAAATCCTAAAGTTAATATGTTTTCACCCGAAAATACTCTAAGATATACTCTAAACACATATAATAGAACCTAAATAGAGCTTATATCATGGCACAATTGTGGTAAATATCAGGCCTTATCGCGAAACTACAAAAACCCTAACCGGCTCTATAGCTAAATCCAACCTCTACTGGGTTTATGAAATGGTAAAACCAACCCTTAGTGGGTTTATGAAAAGATAAAACCAACCCCTAGTGGGTTTATGAAATCTAAATCCTAAAGCTAATGGGTTTTCACCCAAAATACTCAAGACATAATATAACACATATAATAGAACCTATAAAGAGTTTATATCATGGCCCAATAGTGGTAAATATCAGGCCTTATCACGAAACTACAAAGACCCTAACCGACTCTAAATCCAACCCCGAGTGGGTTTATAAAAAGATAAAACCAACCCTTAGTGGGTTTATGAAAATATAAAACCAACCCCTAGTGGGTTTATGAAATCTAAATCCTAAAGCTAATGTGTTTTCACCCGAAATACTCTATGACATACTCTAAACACATATACTGGAACCTAAAATAGAGATTTTATCATGGCACAATAGTGGTAAATATCAGGCCTTATCAGAAAACAACCAAAACCCTAACCCACTCAGTAGATAAATCCAACCCTAGTGGGTTTATGAAAAGATAAAACCAACCCCTAGTGGGTTTATGAAAAGATAAAAGCAACCCTTAGTTGGTTTATGAAAAGATAAAACCAACCCCTAGTGGGTTTATGAAATTTTAAATCCTAAAGCTAATGGGTTTTCACCCAAAATACTCAAGACATAATATAAACACATATAATGGAACCTATATAGAGTTTATATCATGGCACAATAGTTGTAAATATCAGGCCTTATCACGAAACTACCAAAACCCAAACCGACTCTATAGATAAATCCAACCCCTAGTGGTTTATGAAAAGATAAAACCAACCCTTACAGGGTTTATGAAAAGATAAAACCAACCCCTAGTGGGTTTATGAAATCTAAATCCTAAAGCTACTGCGTTTTCACCTGAAATACTCTAAGACATACTTTAACCACATATAATAGAACCTAAATGGAGCTTATATCATGGCACAATAGTGGTAAATACCAGGCCTTATCGGGAAACTGCAAATACCCTAACCGACTCTATAGATAAATCCAACCCCTAATGGGTTTATGAATGATAAAACCAACCCTTAGTGGGTTTATGAAAAGATAAAACCAACCCCTAGTGGGTTTATGAAATCTAAACCCTAAAGCTAATGTGTTTTCACCCGAAAATACCCTAAGACATACTCTAAAAACATATAATAGAACCTAAATAGAGCTTATATCATGGCACAATTGTGGTAAATATCAGGTCTTATCGCGAAACTACAAAAACCCTAACCGGCTCTATAGCTAAATCCAACCTCTACTGGGTTTATGAAATGGTAAAACCAACCCTTAGTGGGTTTATGAAAAGATAAAACCAACCCCTAGTGGGTTTATGAAATCTAAATCCTAAAGCTAATGGGTTTTCACCCAAAATACTCAAGACATAATATAACACATATAATAGAACCTATAAAGAGTTTATATCATGGCCCAATTGTGGTAAATATCAGGCCTTATCACGAAACTACAAAGACCCTAACCGACTCTAAATCCAACCCCGAGTGGGTTTATAAAAAGATAAAACCAACCCTTAGTGGGTTTATGAAAATATAAAACCAACCACTAGTGGGTTTATGAAATCTAAATCCTAAAGCTAATGTGTTTTCACCCGAAATACTCTATGACATACTCTAAACACATATACTGGAACCAAAAATAGAGATTTTATCATGGCACAATAGTGGTAAATATCAGGCCTTATCAGAAAACAACCAAAACCTAACCCACTCAGTAGATAAATCCAACCCTAGTGGGTTTATGAAAAGATAAAACAGACCCTTAGTGGGTTTATGAAAAGATAAAACCAACCCTTAGTTGGTTTATGAAAAGATAAAACCAACCCCTAGTGGGTTTATGAAATTTTAAATCCTAAAGCTAATGGGTTTTCACCCAAAATACTCAAGACATAATAAAAACACATATAATGGAACCTATATCGAGTTTATATCATGGCACAATAGTGGTAAATATCAGGCCTTATCACGAAACTACCAAAACCCAAACCGACTCTATAGATAAATCCAACCCCTAGTGGGTTTATGAAAAGATAAAACCAACCCTTAGAGGGTTTATGAAAAGATAAAACCAACCCCTAGTGGGTTTATGAAATCTAAATCCTAAAGCTACTGCGTTTTCACCTGAAATACTCTAAGACATACTTTAAACACATATAATAGAACCTAAATGGAGCTTATATCATGGCACAATAGTGGTAAATACCAGGCCTTATCGGGAAACTACAAATACCCTAACCGAATCTATAGAAAAATCCAACCCCTAATGGGTTTATGAATGATAAAACCAACAACCCTTACTGGGTTTATGAAAAGATAAAACCAACCCCTAGTGGGTTTATGAAATCTAAATCCTAAAGCTAATGTGTTTTCACCCGAAAATACTCTAAGACATACTCTAAACACATATAATAGAACCTAAATAGAGCTTATATCATGGCACAATTGTGGTAAATATCAGGCCTTATCGCGAAACTACAAAAACCCTAACCGGCTCTATAGCTAAATCCAACCTCTACTGGGTTTATGAAATGGTAAAACCAACCCTTAGTGGGTTTATGAAAAGATAAAACCAACACCTAGTGGGTTTATGAAATCTAAATCCTAAAGCTAATGGGTTTTCACCCAAAATACTCAAGACATAATATAACACATATAATAGAACCTATAAAGAGTTTATATCATGGCCCAATAGTGGTAAATATCAGGCCTTATCACGAAATTACAAAGACCCTAACCGACTCTAAATCCAACCCCGAGTGGGTTTATAAAATGATAAAACCAACCCTTAGTGGGTTTATGAAAAGATAAAACAAACCCCTAGTGGGTTTATGAAATCTAAATCCTAAAGCTAATGTGTTTTCACCCGAAATACTCTATGATATACTCTAAACACATATACTGAAACCTAAAATAGAGATTTTATCATGGCACAATAGTGGTAAATATCAGGCCTTATCAGAAAACAACCAAAACCCTAACCCACTCAGTAGATAAATCCAACCCTAGTGGGTTTATGAAAAGATAAAACCAACCCTTAGTGGGTTTATGAAAAGATAAAACCAACCCTTAGTGGGTTTATGAAAAGATAAAACCAACCCCTAGTGGGTTTATGAAATTTTAAATCCTAAAGCTAATGGGTTTTCACCCAAAATACTCAAGACATAATATAAACACATATAATGGAACCTATATAGAGTTTATATCATGGCACAATAGTGGTAAATATCAGGCCTTATCACGAAACTACCAAAACCCAAACCGACTATATAGATAAATCCAACCCCTAATGGGTTTATGAATGATAAAACCAACCCTTAGTGGGTTTATGAAAAGATAAAACCAACCCCTAGTGGGTTTATGAAATCTAAATCCTAAAGCTAATGTGTTTTCACCCGAAAATACTCTAAGACATACTATAAACACATATAATAGAACCTAAATAGAGCTTATATCATGGCACAATTGTGGTAAATATCAGGCCTTATCGCGAAACTACAAAAACCCTAACCGGCTCTATAGCTAAATCCAACCTCTACTGGGTTTATGAAATGGTAAAACCAACCCTTAGTGGGTTTATGAAAAGATAAAACCAACCCCTAGTGGGTTTATGAAATCTAAATCCTAAAGCTAATGGGTTTTCACCCAAAATACTCAAGACATAATATAACATATACAATAGAACCTATAAAGAGTTTATATCATGGCCCAATAGTGGTAAATATCAGGCCTTATCACGAAACTACAAAGACCCTAACCGACTCTAAATCCAACCCCGAGTGGGTTTATAAAAAGATAAAACCAACCCTTAGTGGGTTTATGAAAAGATAAAACCAACCCCTAGTGGGTTTATGAAATCTAAATCCTAAAGCTAATGTGTTTTCACCCGAAATACTCTATGACATACTCTAAACACATATACTGGAACCTAAAATAAAGATTTTATCATGGCACAATAGTGGTAAATATCAGGCCTTATCAGAAAACAACCAAAACCCTAACCCACTCAGTAGATAAATCCAACCCTAGTGGGTTTATGAAAAGATAAAACCAACCCTTAGTGGGTTTATGAAAAGATAAAACCAACCCTTAGTGGGTTTATGAAAAGATAAAACCAACCCCCTAGTGGGTTTATGAAATTTTAAATCCTAAAGCTAATGGGTTTTCACCCAAAATACTCAAGACATAATATAAACACATATAATGGAACCTATATAGAGTTTATATCATGGCACAATAGTGGTAAATATCAGGCCTTATCACGAAACTACCAAAACCCTAACCGACTCTATAGATAAATCCAACCCCTAGTGGGTTTATGAAAAGATAAAACCAACCCTTACAGGGTTTATGAAAAGATAAAATCAACCCCTAGTGGGTTTATGAAATCTAAATCCTAAAGCTACTGCGTTTTCACCTGAAATACTCAAAGACATACTTTAAACACATACAATAGAACCTAAATGGAGCTTATATCATGGCCCAATAGTGGTAAATATCAGGCCTTATCACGAAACTACAAAAACCCTAACCGACTCTATAGATAAATCCAACCTCTAGTGGGTTTATGAAAAGATAAACCCAACCCTTAGTGGGCTTATGAAAAGATAAAACCAACCCCTAGTGTGTTTACGAAATATAAATCCTAAAGCTAATGCGTTTTCACCCGAAATATTCTAAGACATACTCCAAACACATATAATAGAACCTAAATGGAGCTTATATCATGGCACAATAGTGGTAAATAGCAGGCCTTTTCAGGAAACTACAAAAACTCTAACCGACTCTATAGATAAATCCAACCCCTAGTGGGTTTATGAAAAGATAAAACCAACCCTTAGTGGGTTTATGAGAAGATAAAACCAACCCCTAGTGGGTTTATGAAATCTAAATCCTAAAGCTAAGGGGTTTTCACCCAAAATATTCTAAGACATACTTTAAACACATATAATAGAACCTAAATAAAGCTTATATCATGGCACAATAGTGGTAAATATCTGGCCTCATCAGAACAATACAAAAATTCTAACCTACTCAATAGATAAATCCAACCCCTAGTGGGTTTATGAAAAGATAAAACAAACCCTTAGTGGGTCTGTGAAAAGATAAAACAAACCCCTAGTGGGTTTATGAAATCTAAATCCTAAACCTAATGCGTTTTCACCCGAAATACTCTAAGCCATACTCTAAACACATATAATAGAACCTAAATGGAGCTTATATCATGGCACAATAGTGGTAAATATCAGGCCTTATCAGGAAACTACAAAAACCCTAACCGACGCTATAGATAAATCCAACCCTAGTGGGTTTATGAAAGATAAAAACAACCCTTAGTGTGTTTATGAAAGGATAAAACCAACCACTAGTGGGTTTATGAAATCTAAATCCTAAAGCTAATGGGTTTTCACCCAAAATACTGTAAGACATACTCTAAAAACATATAAAAGAACCTAAATAGAGCTTATATCATGGCATAATAGTGGTAAATATCAGGCCTTGTCACGAAACTACGAAAACCCTAACCGACTCTATAGATAAATCCAACCTCTAGTGGGTTTATGAAAAGATAAACCCAACCCTTAGTGGGCTTATGAAAAGATAAAACCAACCCCTAGTGTGTTTATGAAATCTAAATCCTAATGCTAATGGGTTTTCACCCAAAATTCTCAAGACATAATATAACACATATAATAGAGCCTATAAAGAGTTTATATCATGGCAAAATAGTGATAAATATCAGGCCTTATCACGAAACTACAAAAACCCTAACTGGTTCTATAGATAAATCCAACCCCTGGTGGGTTTATGAAAAGATAAAACCAACCCTTAGTTGGTTTATGAAAAGATAAAACCAACCCCTAGTGGGTTTATGAAATCTAAATCCTAAAGCTAATGCGTTTTCACCCAAAATATTCTAAGACATACTCTAAACACATATAATAGAACCTAAATGGAGCTTATATCATGGCACAATAGTGGTAAATATCAGGCCTTATCAGGAAACTACAAAAACCCTAACCGACTCTATAGATAAATCCAACCCTAGTGGGTTTATGAAAGATAAAACCAACCCTTAGTGGGTTTATGAAAAGATAAAACCAACCCCTAGTGGGTTTATGAAAAGATAAAACCAACCCCTAGTGGGTTTATGAAATCTAAATCCTAAAGCTAATGGGTTTTCTCCCGAAATACTCTAAGACATACTCTAAACACATATAATAGAGCCTAAATAGAGATTATATCATGGCACAATAGTGGTAAATATCAGGCCTTGTCACGAAACTACGAAAACCCTAACCGACTCTATAGATAAATCCAACCTCTAGTGGGTTTATGAAATGATAAAACCAACCCCTAGTGGGTTTATGAAAAGATAAAACCAACCCCTAGTGGGTTTATGAAATCTAAATCCTAAAGCTAATAGGTTTTGACCCGAAATACACTAAGACATAATCTAAACACATATAATAGAGCCTAAATAGAGCTTATATCATGGTACAATAGTGGTAAATATCAGGCCTTATCACGAAACTACAAAAACCCTGACTGACTCTATAGATAAATCCAACCTCTAGTGGGTTTATGAAAAGATAAAACCAACCCTTAGTGGGCTTATGAAAATATAAAACCAACCCCTAGTGTGTTTATGAAATCTAAATCCTAAAGCTAATGGGTTTTCACCCAAAATACTCAAGACATAATATAACACATATAATAGAACCTATAAAGAGTTTATATCATGGCACAATTGTGGTAAATATCAGGCCTTATCACGAAACTAAAAAAACCCTAACTGACTCTATAGATAAATCCAACCCCTAGTGGGTTTATGAAAAGATAAAACCAACCCTTAGTTGGTTTATGAAAAGAGAAAACAAACCCCTAGTGGGTTTATGAAATCTAAATCCTAAAGCTAATCCGTTTTCACCCAAATATCCTAATACATACTCTAAACACATATAATATAACATGTATAGAGCTTATATTATGGCAAAATAGTGGTAATTATCAGGCCTTATCAGGAAACTATAAAAACCCTAACCGACTCTGTAGATAAATCCAACACCTAGTGGGTTTATGAAAGATAAATCAAACCCTTAGTGGGTTTATGAAAAGATAAAACCAACCCCTAGTGGGTTTATGAAATCTAAATCCTGAAGCGAATGGGTTTTCACCCGAAATACTCTAAGACATACTATAAAAACATATAGTAGAACCTAAATAGAGCTTATATTATGGCACAATAGTTGTAAATATTAGGCCTTATCACGAAACTACAAAAACCCTAACCGACTCTATAGATAAATCCAACCTCTAGTGGGTTTATGAAAAGATAAAACCAACCCTTAGTGCGCTTATGAAAAAATAAAACCAACCCCTAGTGTGTTTATGAAATCTAAATCCTAAAGCTAATGGGTTTTCACCCAAAATACTCAATAAATAATATAACACATATAATAGAACGTATAAAGAGTTTATATCATGGCACAATAGTGGTAAATATCAGGCCTTATCACGAAACTACAAAAACCCTAACCGACTCTATAGATAAATCCAACCCCTAGTGGGTTTATGAAAAGATAAAACGAACCCTTAGTTGGTTTATGAAAAGATAAAACCAACCCCTAGTGGGTTTATGAAATCTAAATCCTAAAGCTAATGGGTTTTCACCATAAATACTCTAAGACATACTCTAAACACATATAATATAACCTAAATAGAGCTTATATCATGGCACAATAGTGGTAAATATCAGGCCTTATCAGGAAACTACAAAAACCCTAACCGACTCTATAGATAAATCCAACCCCTAGTGGGTTTATGAAAAGATAAAACCAACCCTTAGTGGGTTTATGAGAAGATAAGACCAACCCCTAGTGGGTTTATGAAATCTAAATCCTAAAGCTAATGGGTTTTCACCCAAAATATTCTAAGACATACTTTAAACACTTATAATAGAACCTAAATAAAGCTTATATCATGGCACAATAGTGGTAAATATCTGGCCTTATCAGAAAAATACAAAAATTCTAACCTACTTATAGATAAATCCAACCCCTAGTGGGTTTATGAAAAGATAAAACAAACCCTTAGTGGGTTTATGAAAAGATAAAACAAACCCCCAGTGGGTTTACGAAATCTAAATCCTAAAGCTAATGCGTTTTCACCCGAAATACTCTAAGACATACTCTAAACACATATAATAGAACCTAAATGGAGCTTATATCATGGCACAATAGTGGTAAATATCAGGCCTTATCAGGAAACTACAAAAACCCTAACCGACTATATAGATAAATCCAACCCTTAGTGGGTTTATGAAAGGATAAAACCAACCACTAGTGGGTTTATGAAATCTAAATCCTAAAGCTAATGGGTTTTCACCCGAAATACTCTAAGACATACTCTAAAAACATATAATAGAACCTAAATAGAGCTTATATCATGGCACAATAGTGGTAAATATCAGGCCTTGTCACGAAACTACAAAAACCCTAACCGACTCTATAGATAAATCCAACCTCTAGTGGGTTTATGAAAAGATAAACCCAACCCTTAGTGGGCTTATGAAAAGATAAAACCAACCCCTAGTGTGTTTATGAAATATAAATCCTAAAGCTAATGGGTTTTCACCCAAAATACTCAAGACATAATATGACACATATAATAGAACCTATAAAGAGTTTATATCATGGCACAATAGTGATAAATATCAGGCATTATCACGAAACTTCAAAAACCCTAACTGGTTCTATAGATAAATCCAACCCCTAGTGGGTTTATGAAAAGATAAAACCAACCCTTAGTTGGTTTATGAAAAGATGAAACCAACCCCTAGTGGGTTTATGAAATCTAAATCCTAAAGCTAATGCGTTTTCACCCAAAATATTCTAAGACATACTCTAAACACATATAATAGAACCTAAATGGAGCTTATATCATGGCACAATAGTGGTAAATATCAGGCCTTATCAGGAAACTACAAAAACCCTAACTGACTCTATAGATAAATCCAACCCTAGTGGGTTTATGAAAGATAAAACCAACCCTTAGTGGGTTTATGAAAAAATAAAACCAACCCCTAGTGGGTTTATGAAAAGATAAAACCAACCCCTAGTGGGTTTATGAAATCTAAATCCCAAAGCTAATGGGTTTTCACCCGAAATACTCTAAGACATACTCTAAACACATATAATAGAGCCTAAATAGAGCTTATATCATGGCACAATAGTGGTAAATATCAGGCCTTATCACGAAACTAGAAAAACCCTAACCGACTCTATAGATAAATCCAACCTCTAGTGGGTTTATGAAAAGATAAAACCAACCCTTAGTGGGCTTATGAAAAGATAAAACCAACCCCTAGTGTGTTTATGAAATCTAAATCCTAAAGCTAATGGGTTTTCACCCAAAATACTCAAGACATAATATGACACATATAATAGAACCTATAAAGAGTTTATATCATGGCACAATAGTGATAAATATCAGGCATTATCACGAAACTACAAAAACCCTAACTGGTTCTATAGATAAATCCAACCCCTAGTGGGTTTATGAAAAGATAAAACCAACCCTTAGTTGGTTTATGAAAAGATGAAACCAACCCCTAGTGGGTTTATGAAATCTAAATCCTAAAGCTAATGCGTTTTCACCCAAAATATTCTAAGACATACTCTAAACACATATAATAGAACCTAAATGGAGCTTATATCATGGCACAATAGTGGTAAATATCAGGCCTTATCAGGAAACTACAAAAACCCTAACTGACTCTATAGATAAATCCAACCCTAGTGGGTTTATGAAAGATAAAACCAACCCTTAGTGGGTTTATGAAAAAATAAAACTAACCCCTAGTGGGTTTATGAAAAGATAAAACCAACCCCTAGTGGGTTTATGAAATCTAAATCCCAAAGCTAATGGGTTTTCACCCGAAATACTCTAAGACATACTCTAAACACATATAATAGAGCCTAAATAGAGCTTATATCATGGCACAATAGTGGTAAATATCAGGCCTTATCACGAAACTAGAAAAACCCTAACCGACTCTATAGATAAATCCAACCTCTAGTGGGTTTATGAAAAGATAAAACCAACCCTTAGTGGGCTTATGAAAAGATAAAACCAACCCCTAGTGTGTTTATGAAATCTAAATCCTAAAGCTAATGGGTTTTCACCCGAAATACTCTAAGACATACTCTAAAACATATAATAGAACCTAAATAGAGCTTATATCATGGAACAATAGTGGTAAATATCAGGCCTTATCACGAAACTACAAAAACCGTAACCGACTCTATAGATAAATCCAACCTCTAGTGGGTTTATGAAAAGATAAAAAAACCATTAGTGGGTTTATGAAAAGATAAAACCAACCCCTAGTGGGTGTATGAAATCTAAATCCTAAAACTAATGTGTTTTCACCCGAAATACTTAGACATACTCTAAACACATATAATAGAACCTATATAGAGCTTATGTCATGGCACAATAGTGGTAAATATCAGGCCTTATCAGAAAACTACAAAAACCCTAATCGTCTCTATAGATAAATCCAACCCCTAGTGGGTTTATGAAAAAATAAAACCAACCCTTAGTGGATTATGAAAAGATAAAACCAACCCCTAGTTGGTTTATGCGATCTAAATCCTAAAGCTAATGGCTTTTTACTTTAAATACTCTAAGACATACTCTAAACACATATAATATAACCTAAATAGAGCTTATATCATGGCACAATAGTGGTAAATATCAGGCCTTGTTAGGAAACTACAAAAACCCTAACCGACTCTATTGATTAATCCAACCCCTAGTGGGTTTATGAAAAGATAAAACAAACCCTTAGTGGGTTTATGAAAAGATAACTTAGTGGGTTTATGAAATCTAAATCCTAAAGCTAATGGGTTTTCACCCGAAATATTCTAAGACATACTTTAAACCCATAAAATAGAACCTAAATCAAGCTTATATCATGGCACAATAGTGGTAAATATCTAGCCTTATCAGAAAAATACAAAAATTTTAACCGACTCAATAGATAAATCCAACCTCTAGTGGGATTATGAAAAGATAAAACAAACCCTTAGTGAGTTTATGAAAAGATAAAATAAACCCCTAGTGGGTTTATGAAATCTAAATCCTAAAGCTAATGCGTTTTCACCCGAAATACTCTAAAACATACTCTAAACACATATAATAGAACCTAAATGGAGCTTATATCATGGTATAATAGTGGTAAATATCATGTCTTATCAGGAAACTAAAAAAACCCTAACCGACTCTATAGATAAATCCAACCCCTAGTGGCTTTATGAAAGATAAAACCAACCCTTCGTGGGTTTATGAAAAGATAAAACCAACCCCTAGTGGATTTATGAAATCTAAATCCTAAAGCTAATGGGTTTTCACCCGAAATACTCAAAGACATACTCTAAACACATATACTGGAACCTAAATAGAGCTGATATCATGGCACAATAGTGGTAAATATCAGGCCTTATCAGAAAACAACAAAAACACTAACCAACTCTATAGATAAATCCAACCCCTAGTGGCTTTATGAAAGATAAAACCAACCTCTAGTGGGTTTATGAAAAGATAAAACCAACCCTTAGTGGGCTTATGAAAAGATAAAACCAACCCCTAGTGTGTTTATGAAATCTAAATCCTAAAGCTAATGGGTTTTCACCCAAAATACTCAAGACATAATATGACACATATAATAGAACCTATAAAGAGTTTATATCATGGCACAATAGTGATAAATATCAGGCATTATCACGAAACTACAAAAACCCTAACTGGTTCTATAGATAAATCCAACCCCTAGTGGGTTTATGAAAAGATAAAACCAACCCTTAGTTGGTTTATGAAAAGATGAAACCAACCCCTAGTGGGTTTATGAAATCTAAATCCTAAAGCTAATGCGTTTTCACCCAAAATATTCTAAGACATACTCTAAACACATATAATAGAACCTAAATGGAGCTTATATCATGGCACAATAGTGGTAAATATCAGGCCTTATCAGGAAACTACAAAAACCCTAACTGACTCTATAGATAAATCCAACCCTAGTGGGTTTATGAAAGATAAAACCAACCCTTAGTGGGTTTATGAAAAAATAAAACCAACCCCTAGTGGGTTTATGAAAAGATAAAACCAACCCCTAGTGGGTTTATGAAATCTAAATCCCAAAGCTAATGGGTTTTCACCCGAAATACTCTAAGACATACTCTAAACACATATAATAGAGCCTAAATAGAGCTTATATCATGGCACAATAGTGGTAAATATCAGGCCTTATCACGAAACTAGAAAAACCCTAACCGACTCTATAGATAAATCCAACCTCTAGTGGGTTTATGAAAAGATAAAACCAACCCTTAGTGGGCTTATGAAAAGATAAAACCAACCCCTAGTGTGTTTATGAAATCTAAATCCTAAAGCTAATGGGTTTTCACCCAAAATATTTAAGACATAATATAACACATATAATAGAACCTATAAAGAGTTTATATAATGGCACAATAGTGGTAAATATCAGGCCTTATCATGAAACTACAAAAACCCTAACCGACTCTATAGATAAATCCAACCCCTAGTGGGTTTATGAAAAGATAAAACCAACCCTTAGTTGGTTTATGAAAAGATAAAACCAACCCCTAGTGGGTTTATGAAATCTAAATCATAAAGCTAATGCGTTTTCGCCCGAAATATTCTAATACATTCTCTAAACACATATAATATAACCTATATAGAGCTTATATTATGGCAAAATAGTGGTAATTATCAGGCCTTATCAGGAAACTACAAAAACCCTAACCGACTCTGTAGATAAATCCAACCCCTAGTGGGTTTATGAAAGATAAATCAAACCCTTAGTGGGTTTATGAAAAGATAAAACCAACCCCTAGTGGGTTTATGAGATCTAAATGCTAAACCTGATGGGTTTTCACCCGAAATACTCTAAGACATACTCTAAACACATATACTGGAACCAAAATAGAGCCTATATCATGGCACAATAGTGGTAAATATCAGGCCTTATCACGAAACTACAAAAACCCTTACCGACTCTATAGATAAATCCAACCCCTAGTGGGTTGATGAAAAGATAAAACCAACCCTTAGTGGGTTTATGAAAAGATAAAACCAACCACTAGTGGGTTTATGAAATCTAAATCCTAAAGCTAATGGGTTTTCACCCGAAATACTCTAAGACATACTCTAAAAATATATAATAGACTCTAAATAGAGCTTATATCATGTCACAATAGTGGTAAATATCAGGCATTATCAGAAAACAACAAAAACTCTAACCAACTCAATTGATATATCCAACCCCTAGTGGATTTATGAAAAGATAAATCAAACCCTTAGTGGGTTTAGGAAAAGATAAAACCAACCCCTAGTGGGTTTATAAAAAGATAAAACCAACCCCTAGTGGGTTTATAAAAAGATAAAACCAACCCTTAGTGGGTTTATGAAATGATAAAACCAACCCCTAATGGGTTTATGAAATCTAAATCCTAAAGCTAATGGGTTTTCACCTGAAATATTCTAAGAAATAGTCTAAACAAATATAATAGAACCTAAATAGAGCTTATATCATGGCACAATAGTGGTAAATATCAGGCCTTATCAGAAAACAACAAAAACCCTAACCGACTCAATAGATAAATCCAACCCCTAGTGGGTTTATGAAAAGATAAAACCAACCCTTAGTGGGTTTATGAAAAGATAAAACCAACCCCTAATGGGTTTATGAAATCTAAATCCTAAAGCTAATGGGTTTTCACCCGAAATATTCTAACAAATACTATAAACACATATAATATAACCTAAATAGAGCTTATATCAAGGCACAATAGTGGTAAATATCTGGCCTTATCAGAAAACTACAAAAATTCTAACCGACTCAATAGATAAATCCAACCCCTAGTGGGTTTACGAAAAGATAAAACAATCCCTTAGTGGGTTTATGAAAAGATAAAACCAACCCCTAGTGGGTGTATGAAATCTAAATCCTAAAACTAATGAGTGTTTCACCCGAAATACTTAGACATACTCTAAACACATATAATAGAACCTATATAGAGCTTATGTCATGGCACAATAGTGGTAAATATCAGGCCTTCTCAGGAAACTACAAGAACCCTAACCGACTCTATAGATAAATACTACCCCTAGTGAGTTTATGAAAAAATAGAACCAACCATTAGTGGGTTATGAAAAGATAAAACCAACCCCTAGTGGGTTTATGAAATCTAAATCCTAAAGCTAATGGCTTTTTACTTTAAATACTCGAAGACATACTCTAAACACATATAATATAACCTAAATAAAGCTTATACCATGGCACAATAGTGGTAAATATCAGGCCTTATCAGGAAACTACAAAAACCCTAACCGACTCAATAGGTAAATCCAACCCCTAGTGGGTTTATGAAAATATAAAACCAACCCTTAGTGGGTATATGAAAAGATAAAACGAACCCCTAGTGGGTTTATGAAATCTAAATCCTAAAGCTAATGGGTTTTCACCCAAAATATTCTAAGACATACTTTAAACACATATAATATAAACTAAATAAAGCTTATATCATGGCACAATAGTGGTAAATATCTGGCCTTATCAGAAAAATAAAAAAATTCTAACCGACTCAATAGATAAATCCAACCCGTAGTGGGTTTATGAAAAGATAAAACAAACCCTTAGTGGGTTTATGAAAAGATAAACAAACCCCTAGTGGGTTTATGAAATCTAAATCCTAATGCTAAAGTGTTTTCAGCCGAAATACTCTAAGACATACTCTAAACACATATAATAGAACCAAAATTACAATAGTGGTAAATATCAGGTCTTATAAGGAAACTACAAAAACCCCAACCGACTCTATAGGTAAATCCAACCCCTAGTGGGTATATGAAAGATAAAACCAACCCTTAGTGGGTTTATGAAAAGATAAAACAAATCCCTAGTGGGTTTATGAAATCTAAATCCTAAAGCTAATGGGTTTTCACCCGAAATACTCTAAGACATACTCTAAAAACATATAATAGAACCCAAATAGAGCTTATATCATGCCACAATAGTGGTAAATATTAGGCTTTATCTTGAAACTACAAAAACCCTAACCTACTCTATAGATAAATCCAACCTCTAGTGGGTTTATGAAAACATAAAACCAACCCTTAGTGGGCTTATAAAAAGATAAAACCAACCCGTAGTGTGTTTATGAAATCTAAATCCTAAAGCTAATGGGTTTTCACCCAAAATACTCAAGACATAAAATAACACATATAATAGAACCTATAAAGAGTTTATATCATGGCACAATAGTGGTAAATATCAGGCCTTATCACGAAACTACAAAAACCCTAACCGACTCTATAGATAAATCTAACCCATAGTGGGTTTATGAAAAGATAAAACCAACCCTTAGTGGGTTTAGGAAAAGATAAAACCAACCCCTAGTGGGTTTTTGAAATCTAAATCCTAAAGCTAATGGGTTTTCACCCGAAATATTATAAGACATACTTTAAACACATATAATAGAACCTAAATAAAGCTTATATCATGGCACAATAGTGGTAAATACCTGGCCTTATCAGAAAAATACAAAAATTCTAACCTACGCAGTAGGTAAATCCAACCCCTAGTGGGTTTATGAAATCTAAATCCTAAAGCTAATGCGTTTTCACCCGAAATACTCTAAGACATACTCTAAACACATATAACAGAACCTAAATGGAGTTTATATCATGGCACAATAGTGGTAAATATCAGGCCTTATCACGAAACTACAGAAACCCTAACCGACTCTATTGATAAATCCAACCCCTAGTGGGTTGATGAAAAGATAAAAACCAACCCTTAGTTAGTTTATGAAAAGATAAAACCAACCCCTAGTGGGTTTATGAAATCTAAATCCTAAAGCTAATGCTTTTTCACCCGAAATATTCTAAGACATACTCTAAACACATATAATAGAACCTATATAGAGCTTATATTATGGCAAATAGTGGTAATTATCTGGCCTATATAGAGCCTATATAGAGCTTATATAGAGCTTATAGTAGAACCTATATAGAGCTTATATTTATGGCAAAGTAGTGGGTTTACGAAAAAATAAAACAAACCCCTAGTGGGTTTATGAAATCTAAATCCTAAAGCTAATGCGTTTTCACCCGAAATACTCTAAGACATACTCTAAACAAATATAATAGAAACTATATAGAGCTTATATTATGGCAAAATAGTGGGTTTACGAAAAAATAAAACAAACCCCTAGTGGGTTTATGAAATCTAAATCCCAAAAGCTAATGCGTTTTCACCCGAAATACTCTAAGACATACTCTAAACAAATATAACAGAACCTATATAGAGCTTATATTATTGCAAAATAGTGGGTTTACGAAAAAATAAAACAAACCCCTATTGGGTTTATGAAATCTAAATCCTAAAGCTAATGCGTTTTCACCCGAAATACTATAAGACATACTCTAAACACATATAATAGAACCTAAATGGAGCTTATATCATGGCACAATAGTGGTAAATATCAGGCCTTATCAGGAAACTACAAAAACCCTAACCGACTCTATAGATAAATCCAACCCCTAGTGGGTTTATGAAAAGATAAAACCAACCCTTAGTGGGTTTATGAAAAGATAAAACCAACCCCTAGTGGGTTTATGAAATCTAAATCCTAAAGCTAATGGGTTTTCACCCGAAATACTCTAATACATACTCTAAAACATATAATAGAACCTAAATAGAGCTTATATCATGGAACAATAGTGGTAAATATCAGGCCTTATCACGAAACTACAAAAACCGTAACCGACTCTATAGATAAATCCAACCTCTAGTGGGTTTATGAAAAGATAAAAAAACCATTAGTGGGTTTATGAAAAGATAAAACCAACCCCTAGTGGGTGTATGAAATCTAAATCCTAAAACTAATGTGTTTTCACCCGAAATACTTAGACATACTCTAAACACATATAATAGAACCTATATAGAGCTTATGTCATGGCACAATAGTGGTAAATATCAGGCCTTATCAGAAAACTACAAAAACCCTAATCGTCTCTATAGATAAATCCAACCCCTAGTGGGTTTATGAAAAAATAAAACCAACCCTTAGTGGATTATGAAAAGATAAAACCAACCCCTAGTTGGTTTATGCGATCTAAATCCTAAAGCTAATGGCTTTTTACTTTAAATACTCTAAGACATACTCTAAACACATATAATAGAGCTTATATCATGGCACAATAGTGGTAAATATCAGGCCTTGTTAGGAAACTACAAAAACCCTAACCGACTCTATTGATTAATCCAACCCCTAGTGGGTTTATGAAAAGATAAAACAAACCCTTAGTGGGTTTATGAAAAGATAACCTAGTGGGTTTATGAAATCTAAATCCTAAAGCTAATGGGTTTTCACCCGAAATATTCTAAGACATACTTTAAACCCATAAAATAGAACCTAAATCAAGCTTATATCATGGCACAATAGTGGTAAATATCTAGCCTTATCAGAAAAATACAAAAATTTTAACCGACTCAATAGATAAATCCAACCTCTAGTGGGATTATGAAAAGATAAAACAAACCCTTAGTGAGTTTATGAAAAGATAAAATAAACCCCTAGTGGGTTTATGAAATCTAAATCCTAAAGCTAATGCGTTTTCACCCGAAATACTCTAAAACATACTCTAAACACATATAATAGAACCTAAATGGAGCTTATATCATGGTATAATAGTGGTAAATATCATGTCTTATCAGGAAACTAAAAAAACCCTAACCGACTCTATAGATAAATCCAACCCCTAGTGGCTTTATGAAAGATAAAACCAACCCTTCGTGGGTTTATGAAAAGATAAAACCAACCCCTAGTGGATTTATGAAATCTAAATCCTAAAGCTAATGGGTTTTCACCCGAAATACTCAAAGACATACTCTAAACACATATACTGGAACCTAAATAGAGCTGATATCATGGCAAAATAGTGGTAAATATCAGGCCTTATCAGGAAACTACAAAAACCCTAACCGACTCTATAGATAAATCCAACCCCTAGTGGGTTTATGAAAAAATAAAACCAACCCTTAGTGGGTTCTGAAAAGATAAAACCAACCCATAGTGGGTTTATGAAATCTAAATCCTAAAGCTAATGGGTTTTCACCCTAAATACTCTAAGACATACTTTAAACACATATAATATAACCTAAATAGAGCTTATATCATGGCACAATAGTGGTAAATATCAGGCCTTATCATGAAACTACAAAAACCCTAACCGACTCTATAGATAAATCCAACCCCTAGTGGGTTTATGAAAAGATAAAACCAACCCTTAGTGGGTTTAGGAAAAGATAAAACCAACCCCTAGTGGGTTTTTGAAATCTAAATCCTAAAGCTAATGGGTTTTCACCCGAAATATTCTAAGACATACTCTAAACACATATAATAGAACCTAAATAGAGCTTATATCATGGCACAATAGTGGTAAATATCTGGCCTTATCAGAGAACTATAAAAATTCTAACCGACTCAACAGATAAATCCAACCCTAGTGGGTTTATGAAAAGATAAAACAAACCCTTAGTGGGTTTATGAAAAGATGAAACCAACCCTAGTGGGTTTACGAAATCTAAATCCTAAAACGAATGTGTTTTCACCCGAAATACTTAGACATACTCTAAACACATATAATTGAACCGATATAGAGCTTATGTCATGGCACCATAGTGGTAAATATCAGGCCTTATCAGAAAACAAGAAAAACCCTAATCGACTCAATAGATAAATCCAACCCCTAGTGGATTTATGAAAGATAAAACCAGCCCTTAGTGGGTTTATGAAAAGAAAAAAACAACACCTAGTGGGTTTATGAAATCTAAATCCTAAAGCTAATGGGTTTTCACCCGAAATACTCTAAGACATACTCTATACACATAATAATAGAACCTAAATAGAACTTATATCATGGCACAATAGTGGTAAATTGCACGCCTTATCACGAAACTACAAAAATCCTTACCGATTCTACAGATAAATCCAACCCCTAGTGGGTTTATGAAAAGATAAAACCAACCCTTAGTTGGGTTATGAAAATACAAAACCAACCCCTAGTGGCTTTATGAAATCTAAATCCTAAAGGTAATGCGTTTTCACCCGAAATACTCTAAGACATACTCTAAACACATATAATAGAACCTAAATAGAACCTATATCAGTGCACAATAGTGGTAAATATCAGGCCTTATCACGAAACTACAAAAACCCTAACCGACTCTATAGATAAATCCAACACCTAGTGGGTTTATGAAATCTAAATCCTAAAGCTAATGGGTTTTCACCCGAAATACTCTAAGACATACTCTATACACATAATAATAGAACCTAAATAGAACTTATATCATGGCACAATAGTGGTAAATTGCACGCCTTATCACGAAACTACAAAAATCCTAACCGATTCTACAGATAAATCCAACCCCTAGTGGGTTTATGAAAAGATAAAACCAACCCTTAGTTGGTTTATGAAAATATAAAACCAACCCCTAGTGGCTTTATGAAATCTAAATCCTAAAGGTAATGCGTTTTCACCCGAAATACTCTAAGACATACTCTAAACACATATAATAGAACCTAAATAGAACCTATATCAGTGCACAATAGTGGTAAATATCAGGCCTTATCACGAAACTACAAAAACCCTAACCGACTCTATAGATAAATCCAACCCCTAGTGGGTTTATGAAAAGATTAAACCAACCCTTAGTGTGTTTACGAAAAGAAAAAAACAACCCCTAGTGGGTTTATGAAATCTAAATCCAAAAGCTAATGGGATTTCACCCGAAATACTCTAAGACATACTCTAAGCACATATAATAGAACCTAAATAGAACTTATATCATTGCACAATAGTGGTAAATATCAGGCCTTATCAGGAAAATACAAAAAGCCTAACCGACTCTATAGATAAATCCAACCCTTAGTGGGGTAGGAAAAGATAAAACCAACCCCTAGTGGGTTTATGAAATCTAAATCCTAAAGCTAATGGGTTTTCACCCAAAATGCTCAAGACATAATCTAAACACATATAATATAACCTAAATAGAGCTTATATCATGGCACAATAGTGGTAAATGTCAGGCATTATCACGAAAATACAAAAACCCTAACCGACTCTATAGATAAATCCAACCCCTAGTGGGTTTATGAAAAAATAAAACCAACCCTTAGTGAGTTATGAAAAGATAAAACCAACCCCTAGTGGGTTTATGAAATCTAAATCCTAAAGCTAATGGGTTTTCATCCAAAATACTCAAGACATAATCTAAACACATATAATATAACCTAAATAGAGCTTATATCATGGCAAAATAGTGGTAGATATCAGGCCTTATCACGAAACTACAGAAACCCTAACCGACTCTATTGATAAATCCAACCCCTAGTGGGTTTATGAAAAGATAAAACCAACCCTTAGTTAGTTTATGAAAATATAAAACCAACCCCTAGTGGGTTTATGAAATCTAAATCCTAAAGCTAATGCGTTTTCACCCGAAATATTCTAAGACATACTCTAAACACATATAATAGAACCTATATAGAGCTTATATTATGGAAAAATAGTGGTAATTATCTTGCCTATAAAGAGCCTATATAGAGCTTATATAGAGCTTATAATAGAACCTATATAGAGCTTATATTATGGCAAAATAGTGGGTTTACGAAAAAATAAAACAAACCCCTAGTGGGTTTATGAAATCTAAATCCCAAAAGCTAATGCGGTTTCACCCGAAATATTCTAAGACAACTCTAAACACATATAATATAACCTAAACAGAGCTTATATCATGGCACAATAGTGGTAAATATCAGGCCTTATCAGGAAACTACAACACCCTAACCGACTCTATAGATAAATCCAACCCTAGTGGGTTTATGAAAGATAAAACCAACCCTTAGTGGGTTTATGAAAAGATAAAACCAACCCCTAGTGGGTTTATGAAATCTAAATCCTAAAGCTAATGGGTTTTCACCCGAAATACTCTAATACATACTCTAAAACATATAATAGAACCTAAATAGAGCTTATATCATGGAACAATAGTGGTAAATATCAGGACGTATCGAAAAACAACAAAAACCCTAACCGACTCAATAGATAAATCCAACCCCTAGTGGGTTTATGAACAGATAAAACCAAACCTTAGTGGGTTTATGAAAAGATAAAACCAACCCCTAGTGGGTTTACGAAATCTAAATCCTAAGCTAATGGTTTTTCACCCGAAATACTCTAAGACATCCTCTAAACACATATAATAGAACCTAAATAGAGCTTATATCATGGCACAATAGTCGTAAATATCAGGCCTTATCACGAAACTACAAAAATCTTAACCGACTCTATAGATAAATCCACCCCTAGTGGGTTTATGAAAAGATAAAACCAACCCCTAGTGGGTTTATGAAATCTAAATCCTAAAGCTAATGGGTTTTCACCCAAAATACTCAAAACATAATATAACACATAAAATAGAACCTATAAAGAGTTTATATCATGGCACAATAGTGGTAAATATCAGGCCTTATCACGAAACTACAAAAACCCTAACCGACTCTATAGATAAATCCAACCCCTAGTGGGTTTATGAAAAGATAAAACCAACCCTTAGTGGGTTTATCAAAAGATAAAACCAACCCCAAATGGATTTATGAAATCTAAATCTTAAAGCTAATGCGTTTTCACCCGAAATATTATCAGACATACTCTAAACACATATAATATAACCTATATAGAGCTTATATCATGGCACAATAATGTTAAATATCAGGCCTTATTAAGAAACTAGAAAAACCCTAACAGACTCTATAGATAAATCCAACCCCTAGTGGGTTTATGAATGATAAATCAAACCCTTAGTGGGTTTATGAAAAGATAAAACCAACCCCTAGTGGGTTTATGAAATATGAATCCTAAAGCTAAGGGTTTTAACCCAAAATACTCTAAGACATACTCTGAACACATATACGAGAACCTAAAGAGAGCTTATATCGTAGTACAATAGTGGTAAATATCAGGCCTTATCAGAAAACAACAAAAACCCTAACCGACTCAATAGATAAATCCAACCCTTAGTGGGTTTATGAAAATATAAAACCAACCCTTAGTG
Source organism: Moricandia arvensis (assembly GCA_905132765.1). Classification (NCBI taxonomy): domain Eukaryota; kingdom Viridiplantae; phylum Streptophyta; class Magnoliopsida; order Brassicales; family Brassicaceae; genus Moricandia; species Moricandia arvensis. The sequence continues at coordinate 41,795 of CAJHQP010003211.1, read as the reverse complement.
GGTTTATGAAAAGATAAAACCAACACCTAATGGGTTTATGAAATCTAAATCCTAAAGCTAATGGGTTTTCACCCAAAATACTCAAGACATAATCTAAACGCATATAATATAACCTAAATAGATCTTATGAAAAAGATGAAACAAACCCTTAGTGGGTTTATGAACAGATAAAACCAAGCCCTAGTGGGTTTTCGAAATCTAAATCCTAAAACTAATGCGTTTTCACTTGAAATACTCAAGACATACTCTAAAAACATATAATAGAACCTAAATAGAACTTATATCATGGCAAGATAGTGGTAAATATCAGGCCTTATCAGAAAACTACAAAAACCCTAACCGACTAAATAGATAAATCCAACCCCTAGTGGGTTTATGAAAAGATAAAACCAACCCTTAGTGGGTATATGAAAAGATAAAACCAACCACTGGTGGGTTTTTGAAATCTAATTCCTAAAGCTAATGGGTTTTAACCCAAAATACTCAAGACAGGATATAAACACATATAATAGAACGAAAATAGAGTTTATATCATGACACAATAGTGGTAAATATCAGGCCTTATCACGAAACTACAAAAACCCTAACCGACTCTATAGATAAATCCAACCCCTAGTGGGTTTATGAAAAGATAAAACCAACCCTTAGTGGGTTTATGAATAAATAAAACCAACCCCTAGTGGGATTATGAAATCTAAATCCTAAAGCTAATGTGTTTTCACCCGAAAAACTATAAGACATACTCTAAACACATATAATAAAACCTAAAAGGAGCTTATATCATGGCAAAATAGTGGTAAATATCAGGCCTTATCAGAAAACTACAAAAACCCTAACCGACTAAATAGATAAATCCAACCCCTAGTGGGTTTATGAAAAGCTAAAACCAACCCTTAGTGGGTATATGAAAAGATAAAACCAACCCCTGGTGGGTTTGTGAAATCTAATTCCTAAAGCTAATGGGGTTTAACCCAAAATACTCAAGACAGGATATAAACACATATAATAGAACCAAAATAGAGTTTATATCATGACACAATAGTGGTAAATATCAGGCCTTATCACGAAACTACGAAAACCCTAACCGACTCTATAGATAAATCCAACCCCTAGTACGTTTATGAAAAAGATAAAACAAACCCTTAGTGGGTTTATGAACAGATAAAACCAACCCCAAGTGTGTTTTCGAAATCTAAATCCTAAAACTAATGCGTTTTCACCTGAAATACTCAAGACATACTCTAAACACATATAATAGAACCTAAATAAAACTTATATCATGGCACAATAGTGATAAATATCAAGCCTTATCAGAAAACAATAAAAACCCTAACCGACTCAATAGATAAATCCAACCCGTAGTGGGTTTATAAAAAGATAAAACCAACCCTTAGTGGGTTTATGAAATAATAAAACCAACCCCTAGTGGGTTTATGAAATCTAAATCCTAAAGCTAATGGGGTTTCACCCGAAATACACTAAGACATACTCTAAACACATATAATAGAACCTAAATAGAACTTATATCATGGCACAATAGTGGTAAATATCAGGCCTTATCAGAAAACTAGAAAAATTCTAACCAACTCAATAAATAAATCCAACTCCTAGTGGGTTTATGAAAAGATAAAGCACACCCTTAGTGGGTTTATGAAAAGATAAAACCAACCCCTAGTGGGTTTATGAAATCTAAATCCTAAAGCTAATGTGTTTTCACCCGAAAAAGTATAAGACATACTTTAAACACATATAATAAAACCTAAATGGAGCTTATATCATGGCACAATAGTGGTAAATATCAGGCCTTATCAGAAAACTAGAAAAATTCTAACCAACCCAATAGATAAATCCAACCCCTAGTGGGTTTATGAAAAGATAAAACAAACCCTTAGTGGGTTTGTGAAAAGATAAGACCAACCCCTAGTGGGTTTATGAAATCTAAATCCTAAAGCTAATGCGTTTTCACCCGAAAAACTCTAAGACATACTCTAAACACATATAATAAAACCTAAATGGAGCTTATATCATGGCAAAATAGTGGTAAATATCAAGCCTTATCAGAAAACTACGAAAACCCTAACCGACTAAATAGATAAATCCAACCCCAAGTGGGTTTATGAAAAGATAAAACCAACCCTTAGTGGGTATATGAAAAGATAAAACCAACCCCTAGTGGGTTTATGAAATCTAAATCCTAAAGCAAATGGGTTTCACCCAAAATTCTCAAGACATAATCTAAACACATATAATATAACCTAACTAGAGCTTATATCATGGCACAATAGTGGTAAATATCAGGCTTTATCACGAAACTAGAAAACCCCTATCCGACTCTATAGATAAACCCAACCCCTAGTGGGTTTATGAAAGATAAAACCAACCCTTAGTGGGTTTATGAAAAGATAAAACCAACCCCTAGTGGGTTTATGAAATCTAAATCCTAAAGCTAATGCATTTTCACCCGGAATACTCTGAGACATACTCTAAACACATATAATAGAACCTATATAGACCTTATATCATGGAACAATAGTGGTAAATATCAGGCCTTATCAGGAAACTACAAAAACCCTAACCGACTCTATAGATAAATCCAACCCCTAGTGGGTTTATGAAAGATAAAACAAACCCTTAGTGGGTTTATTAAAAGAAAAAACCAACCCCTAGTGGGTTTATGAATAGATAAAACCAACACTTAGTGGGTATATGAAAAGATAAAACCAATCCCTGGTGGGTTTAGGAAATCTAAATCCTAAAGCTAAAGGGTTTTCACCCAAAATACTCAAGACATAACCTAAAGCTAATGGGTTTTCACCAGAAATATTCTAAGACATACTCTAAACACATATAATAGAACCTAAATAAAGCTTATACCATGGCACAATAGTGGTAAATATCTGGCCTTATCACGAAACGACAAAAACCCTTACCGACTCTATAGATAAATCGAACCCCTAGTGGGTTTATGAAAAGATAAAACAAACCCTTAGTGGGTTTATGAAAAGATAAAACCAACCCCTAGTTGGTTTATGAAATCTAAATCCTAAAGCTAATTGGTTTTCACCCGAAATATTCTAAGACATACTCTAAACACATATAATATAACCTAAATAGAGCTTATATCATGGAACAATAGTGGTAAATATCAGGGCTTGTCACGAAACTACAAAAACCCTAATCGACTCTATAGATAAATCCAACCTCTAGTGGGTTTATGAAAAGATAAACCCAACCCTTAGTGGGATTATGAAAAGATAAAACCAACCCCTAGTGTGTTTATGAAATCTAAATCCTAATGCTAATGGATTTTCACCCAAAATACTCAAGACATAATATAACACATATAATAGAACCTATAAAAAGGTTATATCATGGCAAAAATAGTGGTAAATATCAGGCCTTATCAGGAAACTACATAAACCCTAACCGACTCTATAGATAAATCCAACCCCTAGTGGGTTTATGAAAGAGAAAACCAACCCTTAGTGGGTTTATGAAAAGAAAAAAAACAACCCCTAGTGGGATTATGAAATCTAAATCCTAAAGCTAATGGGTTTTCACCCGAAATAATCTAAGACATACTCTAAAAACATATAATAGAACCTAAATAGAACTTATATCGTGGCAAAATAGTGGTCAATATCAGGCATTATCACGAAAATACAAAAACCCTGACCTATTCTATAGATAAATCGAACCCCTATTGGGTTTATTAAAAGATAAAACAAACCCTTCGTGGGTTTATGAAAAGATAAAACCAACCCCTTGTGGGTTTATGAAATCTAAATCCTAAAGCTAATGTAAATCCTAAAGCTAATGTGTTTTCAATCAAAATAATATAAGACAGACTCTAAACACATATAATAGAACCTAAATAAATCTTATATCATGGCACAATAGTGGTAAATATCAGGCCTTATCAGAAAACAACAAAAACCCTAACCGACTCAATAGATAAATCCAACCCGTAATGGGTTTATAAAAAGATAAAACCAACCCCTAATGGGTTTATGAAAAGATAAAACCAACCCTTAGTGGGTTTATGAAAAGGTAAAACCAACCCCTAGTGGGTTTATGAAATCTAACTCCTAAAACTAATGTGTTTTCACCCGATATACTTAGACATACTCTAAACACATATAATAGAACCTATATAGAGCTTATGTCATGGCAAAAGAGTGGTAAATATCAGGCCTTATCAGGAAACTACATAAACCCTAACCGACTCTATAGATAAATCCAACCCCTAGTGGGTTTATGAAAGAGAAAACCAACCCTTGGTGGTTTTATGAAAAGAAAAAAAACAACCCGTAGTGGGTTTATGAAATCTAAATGCTAAAGCTAATGGGTTTTCACCCGAAATAATCTAAGACATACTCTAAACACATATAATAGAACATAAATAGAACTTATATCATGGCACAATAGTGGTAAATATCAGGTCTTATCACGAAACTACAAAAACCCTAACCGACTCTACAGATAAATCCAACCCCTAGTGGGTTTATGAAAAGAAAAAACCAACCCTTAGTGGGTTTATGAAAAGATAAAACCAACCCATAGTGGCTTTATGAAATCTATATCCTAAAGCTAATGCGTTTTCACCCGAAATACTCTAAGACATACTCTAAACACATATAATAGAACCTAAATAGAACTTATATCATGGTACAATAGTGGTAAATATCAGGCCTTATCACGAAACTACAAAAACCCTAACCGACTCTATAGATAAATCCAACCCCTAGTGGGTTTATGAAAAGATAAAACCAACCCTTAGTGAGTTTATGAAAAGATAAAACCAACCCCTAGTGGGTTTATGAAATTTAAATCCTAAACCTAATGGGTATTCACCCAAAATACTCAAGACATAATCTAAACACATATAATAGAACCTAAATAGAGCTAATATCATGGCACTATAGTGGTAAATATCTGGCCTTATCACGAAACTACAAAAACTCTGACCGACTCTATAGATAAATCGAACCCCTAGTGGGTTTATGAAAATATAAAACAAACCCTTAGTGGGTTTACGAAAAGGTAAAACCAACCCTCATGGGTTTATGAAATCTAAATCGTAAAGCTAATGGGTTTTTACCCGAAATAATAGAACCTAAATAGAGCTTATATCATGGCACAATAGTGGTAAATATCAGGCCTTATCAGGAAACTACAAAAACCCTAACCGACTCTATAGATAAATCCAACCCCTAGTGGGTTTATGAAAAGATAAAACCAACCCTTAGTGGGTTTATGAAAAGATAAAACCAACCCCTAGTGGGTTTATGAAATCTAAATCCTAAAGCTAATGGGTTTTCACCCGAAATAATCTAAGACATACTCTAAAAACATATAATAGAACCTAAATAGAACTTATATCGTGGCAAAATAGTGGTCAATATCAGGCATTATCACGAAAATACAAAAACCCTGACCTATTCTATAGATAAATCGAACCCCTATTGGGTTTATTAAAAGATAAAACAAACCCTTCGTGGGTTTATGAAAAGATAAAACCAACCCCTAGTGGGTTTATGAAATTTAAATCCTGAAGCTAATGGGTTTTCACCCAAAATAATAAAAGACAGACTCTAAACACATATAATAGAACCTAACTAAAGCTTATATCATGGCACAATAGTGGTAAATATCAGGATTTATAACGAAACTACAAAAACCCTAACCGACTCTATAGATAAATCCAACCCCTAGTGGGTTTATGAAAAGATAAAACCAACCCTTAGTTGGTTTATGAAAAGAAAAAAAACAACCCCTAGTGGGTTTATGAAATCTAAATCCTAAAGCTAATGTGTTTTCACCCGAAATAATCTAATACATACTCTAAACACGTATAATAAAACCTAAATAGAGCTTATATCATGGCACAATAGTGGTAAATATCAGGCCTTATCAGAAAAATACAAAAACTCTGACCGACTCCATAGATAAATCCAACCCCTAGTGGGTTTATGAAAAAATAAAACAAACCCTTAGTGGGTTTATGAAAAGATAAAACCAACACCTAGTGGGTTTATGAAATCTAAATCCTAAAGCTAATGGGTTTTCACCCGAAATACTCTAAGACATACTCTAAACACATATAATAGAACCTAAATAGAGCTTATATCATGGCACAATAGTGGTAAATATCAGGCCTTATCAGGAAACTACAAAAACCCTAACCGACTCTATAGATAAATCCAACCCCTAGTGGGTTTATGAAAAGATAAAACCAACCCTTAGTGGGTTTATGAAAAGATAAAACCAACCCCTAGTGGGTTTATGAAATCTAAATCTAAAGCTAATGGGTTTTCACCCAAAATACTCTAAGACATACTCTAACACATATAATAGAACTAATAGAGCTTATATCATGCACAATAGTGGTAAATATCAGGCCTTATCACGAAACTACAAAAACCCTAACCGACTCTATAGATAAATCCAACCCCTAGTGGGTTTATGAAAAGAAAAACCAACCCTTAGTGGTTATGAAAAGATAAAACCAACCCCTAGTGGGTTTATGAAATCTAAATCCTAAAGATAATGGGTTTTCACCCAAAATACTCAAAACATAATATAACACATATAATAGAACCTATAAAGAGTTTATATCATGGCACAATAGTGGTAAATATCAAGTCTTATCACGAAACTACAAAACCCTAACCGACTCTAAATCCAACCCCTAGTGGGTTTATGAAAGATAAAACAAACCCTTAGTGGGTTTATGAAAAGATAAAACCAACCCCTAGTGGGTTTATGAAATCTAAATCCTAAAGCTAATGGGTTTTCACCCGAAATACTCTAAGACATACTCTAAACACATATAATCGAACCTAAATAGAACTTATATCATGGCACAATAGTGGTAAATATTAGGCCTTATCACGAAACTACAAAAACCCTAACCCACTCTATAGATAAATCCAACCCCTAGTGGGTTTATGAAAAGATAAAACCAACCCTTAGTGGGTTTATGAAAAGATAAAAGCAACCCCTAGTGGGTTTATGAAATGGAAATTCTAAAGCTAATGCGTTTTCACCCGAAATACTCTAAGGCATACTCTAAACACATATAATAGAACCTAAATAGAACTTATATCATGGCACAATAGTAAATATCAGGCCTTATCACAAAACTACAAAAACCCTGACCGACTCTACAGATAAATCGAACCCTTAGTGGGTTTATGAAAAGATAAAACAAACCCTTAGTGGGTTTATGAAAAGATAAAACTAACCCCTAGTGGGTTTATAAAATGTAAATCCTAAAGCAAATGGGTTTTCACCCGAAATAATATAAGACATACTCTACACACATATAATAGAACCTAAATAGAGCTTATATCATGGCACAATAGTGGTAAATATTAGGCCTTATTACGAAAATACAAAAACCCTAACCGACTCTATAGATAATCCAACCCCTAGTGGGTTTATGAAAAACTAAAACCAACCCTTAGTGGGTTATGAAAAGATAAAACAAACCCCTAGTGGGTTTATGAAATCTAAATCCTAAAGCTAATGGGTTTTCACCCTAAATACTCTAAGACATACTCTAAACACATATAATATAACCTAATAGATCTTATATCATGGCACAATAGTGGTAAATATCAGACCTTATCAGGAAATTACAAAAACCCTAACCAACCCTATAGATAAATCCAACCCCTAGTGGGTTTATGAAAAAGATAAAACCAACCCTTTGTGGGTTTATGAAAATATAAAACCAACCCTAGTGGGTTTATGAAATCTAAATTCTAAAGCTAATGGGTTTTCACCCGAAATATTCTAAGACATAGTTTAAACACCTATAATAGTACCTAAATACAGCTTATATTATAGCACAATAGTGGTAAATATCAGGTCTTATCAGAAAAATAAAAAATTCTAACCGACTCAATAGATAAATGCAACCCCTAGTGGGTTTATGAAAAGATAAAACAAATCCTTAGTGGGTTTATGAAAATATAAATCCAACCCCTAGTGGGTTTATGAAATCTAAATCCTCAAGCTAATGCGTTTCCACCCGAAATACTCTAATACATACTCTAAACACATATAATATCACCTAAATAGAACTTATATCATGGGACAAAAGTGGTAAATATCAGGCCTTATCACAAAACTACAAAAACCATGACCGACTCTATAGATAAATCGAACACTTAGTGAGTTTATGAAAAGATAAAACAAACTCTTAGTGGGTTTATGAAAAGATAAAACCAACCCCAAGTGAGTTTATGAAATCGAAATTCTAAAGCTAATGCGTTTTCACCCAAAATACTATAAGACATACTCTAAACACATATAATAGAACCTAAATAGAACTTATATCATGGCACAATAGTGGTAAATATCAGGCCTTATCACAAAACTACAAAAACCCTGACCGACTCTACAGAAAAATCGAACACTTAGTGGGTTTATGAAAAGATAAAACAAACCCTTAGCGGGTTTATGAAAAGATAAAACCAACCCCTAGTGGGTTTATGAAATCTAAATCCTAAAGCTAATGGGTTTTCACCCGAAATAATATAGACATACTCTACACACATATAATAGAACCTAAATCGAGCTTATATCATGGCACAATAGTGGTAAATATTAGGCCTTATCAGGAAAATACAAAATCCTAACCGACTCTATAGATAAATCCAACCCCTAGAGGGTTTATGAAAAACTAAAACCAACCCTTAGTGGGTTATGAAAAGATAAAACCAACCCCTAGTGGGTTTATGAAATCTAAATCCTAAAGCTAATGGGTTTTCACACTAAATACTCTAAGACATACTCTAAACACATATAATATAACCTAATAGAGCTTATATCATGGCACAATAGTGGTAAATATCAGACCTTATCAGGAAATTACAAAAACCCTAACCAACCCTATAGAAAAATCCAACCCCTAGTGGGTTTATGAAAAGATAAAACCAACCCTTTGTGGGTTTATGAAAATATAAAACCAACCCCTAGTGGGTTTATGAAATCTAAATCTTAAAGCTAATGGGTTTTCACCCGAAATATTCTAAGACATAGTTTAAACACCTATAATAAAACCTAAATAAAGCTTATATTATAGCACAATAGTGGTAAATATCAAGCCTTATCAGAAAAATACAAAATTCTAACCAACTCAATAGATAAATCCAACCCCTAGTGGGTTTATGAAAAGATAAAACAAATCCTTAGTGGGTTTATGAATAGATAAAACCAACCCCTAGTGGGTTTATGAAATCTAAATCCTAAAGCTAATGCGTTTCCACCCGAAATACTCTAAGACATACTCTAAACACATATAATAAACCTAAATAGAACTTATATCATGGGACAAAAATGGTAAATATCAGGCCTTATCACAAAACTACAAAAACCATGACCGACTCTATAGATAAATCGAACACTTAGTGAGTTTATGAAAAGATAAAACAAACCCTTAGTGGGTTTATGAAAAGATAAAACTAACCCCTAGTGGTTTTATGAAATCTATATCCTAAAGCTAATAGATTTTCACCCGAAATAATATAAGACATACTCTACACACATATAATAGAACCTAAATAGAGCTTATATCATGGCACAATAGTGGTAAATATTAGGCCTTATTACGAAAATACAAAAACCCTAACCGACTCTATAGATAATCCAACCCCTAGTGGGTTTATGAAAAACTAAAACCAACCCTTAGTGGGTTATGAAAAGATAAAACAAACCCCTAGTGGGTTTATGAAATCTAAATCCTAAAGCTAATGGTGTTTCACCCGTAAATACTCTAAGACATACTCTAAACACATATAATATAACCTAATAGATCTTATATCATGGCACAATAGTGGTAAATATCAGACCTTATCAGGAAATTACAAAAACCCTAACCAACCCTATAGATAAATCCAACCCCTAGTGGGTTTATGAAAAAGATAAAACCAACCCTTTGTGGGTTTATGAAAATATAAAACCAACCCTAGTGGGTTTATGAAATCTAAATTCTAAAGCTAATGGGTTTTCACCCGAAATATTCTAAGACATAGTTAAACACCTATAATAGTACCTAAATACAGCTTATATTATAGCACAATAGTGGTTAAATATCAGGTCTTATCAGAAAAATAAAAAATTCTAACCGACTCAATAGATAAATGCAACCCCTAGTGGGTTTATGAAAAGATAAAACAAATCCCTTAGTGGGTTTATGAAAATATAAATCCAACCCCTAGTGGGTTTATGAAATCTAAATCCTCAAGCTAATGCGTTTCCACCCGAAATACTCTAATACATACTCTAAACACATATAATATCACCTAAATAGAACTTATATCATGGGACAAAGTGGTAAATATCAGGCCTTATCACAAAACTACAAAAACCATGACCGACTCTATAGATAAATCGAACACTTAGTGAGTTTATGAAAAGATAAAACAAACTCTTAGTGGGTTTATGAAAAGATAAAACCAACCCCAAGTGAGTTTATGAAATCGAAATTCTAAAGCTAATGCGTTTTCACCCAAAATACTATAAGACATACTCTAAACACATATAATAGAACCTAAATAGAACTTATATCATGGCACAATAGTGGTAAATATCAGGCCTTATCACAAAACTACAAAAACCCTGACCGACTCTACAGAAAAATCGAACACTTAGTGGGTTTATGAAAAGATAAAACAAACCCTTAGCGGGTTTATGAAAAGATAAAACCAACCCCTAGTGCGTTTATGAAATCTAAATCCTAAAGCTAATGGGTTTTCACCCGAAATAATATAGACATACTCTACACACATATAATAGAACCTAAATCGAGCTTATATCATGGCACAATAGTGGTAAATATTAGGCCTTATCAGGAAAATACAAAATCCTAACCGACTCTATAGATAAATCCAACCCCTAGAGGGTTTATGAAAAACTAAAACCAACCCTTAGTGGGTTATGAAAAGATAAAACCAACCCCTAGTGGGTTTATGAAATCTAAATCCTAAAGCTAATGGGTTTTCACACTAAATACTCTAAGACATACTCTAAACACATATAATATAACCTAATAGAGCTTATATCATGGCACAATAGTGGTAAATATCAGACCTTATCAGGAAATTACAAAAACCCTAACCAACCCTATAGAAAAATCCAACCCCTAGTGGGTTTATGAAAAGATAAAACCAACCCTTTGTGGGTTTATGAAAATATAAAACCAACCCCTAGTGGGTTTATGAAATCTAAATCTTAAAGCTAATGGGTTTTCACCCGAAATACTCTAAGACATAGTTTAAACACCTATAATAAAACCTAAATAAAGCTTATATCATGGCACAATAGTGGTAAATATCAAGCCTTATCAGAAAATACAAAAATCCTAACCGACTCATAGATAAATCCAACCCCTAGTGGGTTTATGAAAAGATAAAACAAATCCTTAGTGGGTTTATGAATAGATAAAACCAACCCCTAGTGGGTTTATGAAATCTAAATCCTAAAGCTAATGGGTTTCCACCCGAAATACTCTAAGACATACTCTAAACACATATAATAAACCTAAATAAAGCTTATATCATGGACAAAATGGTAAATATCAGGCCTTATCCGAAAACTACAAAAACCTGAACCGACTCTATAGATAAATCGAACCACTAGTGGGTTTATGAAAAGATAAAACAAACCCTTAGTGGGTTTATGAAAAGATAAAACTAACCCCTAGTGGTTTTATGAAATCTATATCCTAAAGCTAATAGATTTTCACCCGAAATAATATAAGACATACTCTACACACATATAATAAACCTAAATGGAGCCTTATATCATGGCACAATAGTGGTAAATATTAGGCCTTATCAGGGAAAATACAAATACCCTAACCGACTCTATAGATAAATCCAAGCTCTAATGGGTTTTGAAAGATAAAACCAACCCTTAGTGGGTTTATGAAAAGATAAAAAAAACCCCTAGTGGGTTTATGAAATCTAAATCCTAAAGCTAATGTGTGTTTCACCCGAAAATACCTTAAGACATACTCTAAACACATATAATAGAACCTAAATAGAGCTTATATCATGGCACAATTGTGGTAAATATCAGGCCTTATCGCGAAGCTACAAAAACCCTAACCGGCTCAATAGCTAAATCCAACCTCTACTGGGTTTATGAAATGGTAAAACCAACCCTTAGTGGGTTTATGAAAAGATAAAACCAACCCCTAGTGGCTTTATGAAATCTAAATCCTAAAGCTAATGGGTTTTCACCCAAAATACTCAAGACATAATATAACACATATAATAGAACCTATAAAGAGTTTATATCATGGCACAATAGTGGTAAATATCAGGCCTTATCACGAAACTACAAAAACCCTAACCGACTCTAAATCCAACCCCTAGTGGGTTTATGAAAAGATAAAACCCACCCTTAGTGGGTTTATGAAAACAAACAATCAACCCCTAGTGGGTTTATGAAATCTATATCCTAAAGCTAATGGGTTTTCACCCGAAATACTCTAAGACATACTCTAAACACATATACTAGAACCTAAAATAGAGCTTATATCATGGCACAATAGTGGTAAATATCAGGCCTTATTAGAAAACAACAAAAATGCTAACCGACTCAATAGATAAATCCAACCCCTAGTGGGTTTATGAAAAGATAAAACCAACCCTTAGTTGGTTTATGAAAAGATAAAACCAACCCCTAATGGGTTTATGAAATCTAAATCCTAAAGCTAATTGGTTTTCACCCGAAATACTCTAAGACATACTCTAAACACATATAATAGAACCTAAATAGAGCTTATATCATGGCACAACAGTATTAAATATCATGCCTTATCACGAAACTACAAAAACCCTAACTGACTCCATAGATAAATCCAACCTCTACTGGGTTTATGAAAAGATAAAACCAACCCTTAGTGGGTTTATTAAAAGATAAAACCAACCCCTAGTGGGTTTATGAAATCTAAATCCTAAAGCTAATGGGTTTTCACCCAAAATACTCAATACATAATCTAAACACATATAATATGACCTAAATAGAGCTTATATCATGGCACAATAGTGTAAAACTATCAGGCATTATCACGAAAATACAAAAACCCTGACCTATTCTATAGATAAATCGAACCCCTATTAGGTTTATGAAAAGATAAAACAAACCCTTCGTGGGTTTATGAAAAGATAAAACCAACCCCAAGTGGGTTTATGAAATCTAAATCCTAAAGCTAATGGGTTTTCACCCAAAATAATATAAGACAGACTCTAAACACATATAATAGAACCTAAATAAAGCTTATATCATGGCACAATAGTGGTAAATATCAGGCCTTATAAGGAAACTACAAAAACCCTAACCGACTCTATAGATAAATCCAACCCCTAGTGGGTTTATGAAAAGATAAAACCAACCCTTAGTGGGTTTATGAAAAGGTAAAACCAACCCCTAGTGGGTTTATGAAATCTAACTCCTAAAACTAATGTGTTTTCACCCGAAATACTTAGACATACTCTAAACACATATAGTAGAACCTATATAGAGCTTATGTCATGGCAAAAGAGTGGTAAATATCAGGCCTTATCAGAAAACTACATAAACCCTAACCGACTCTATAGATAAATCCAACCCCTAGTGGGTTTATGAAATCTAAATCCTAAAGCTAAAGGGTTTTCACCCGAAATAATCTAAGACATACTCTAAACACATATAATAGAACATAAATAGAGCTTATATCATGGCACAATAGTGGTAAATATCAGGCCTTATCACGAAACTACAAAAACCCTAACCGAATCTATAGATAAATCCAACCCCTAGTGGGTTTATGAAAATATAAAACCAACCCTTAGTGGGTTTATGAAAAGATAAAACCAACCCCTAGTTGGTTTATGAAATCTAAATCCTAAATCTAATGGGTTTTCACCCTTAATACTCAAGACATACTCTAAACACATATAATATAACCTAAATAGAGCTTATATCATGGCACAATAGTGGTAAATATCAGGCCTTATCACGAAACTACAAAAACCCTGACCGACTCTATAGATAAATTGAACCCCTAGTGGGTTTATGAAAAGATAAAACAAACCCTTAGTTGGTTTATGAAAAGATAAAACCAACCCCTAATGGGTTTATGAAATCTAAATCGTAAAGCTAATGGGTTTTCACCCGAAATAATAGAACTTAAATAAAGCTTATATCATGGCACAATAGTGGTAAATATCAGGCCTTATCAGGAAAATACAAAAACCCTAACCGACTCTATAGATAAATCCAACCCCTAGTGGGTTTATGAAAAAATAAAACCAACCCTTAGTGGGGTATGAAAAGATAAAACCAACCCCTAGTGGGTTTATGAAATCTAAATCCTAAAGCTAATGGGTTTTCACCCGAAATACTCTAAGACATACTCTAAACACATAAAATAGAACCTAAATAGAACTTATATCATGGCAAAATAGTGGTATATATCAGGCCTTATCACGAAACTACAAAAACCCTAACCGACTCTATAGATAAATCCAACCCCTAGTGGGTTTATGAAAAGATAAAACCAACCCTTAGTGGGTTTATGAAAAGATAAAACCAACCCCTAGTTGGTTTATGGAATCTAAATCCTAAATCTAATGGGTTTTCACCCTTAATACTCAAGACATACTCTAAACACATATAATATAACCTAAATAGAGCTTATATCATGGCACAATAGTGGTAAATATCAGGCCTTATCACGAAACTACAAAAACCCTAACCGACTCTATAGATAAATCCAACCCCTAGTGGGTTTATGAAAAGATAAAACCAACCCTTAGTGGGTTTATGAAAAGATAAAACCAACCCCTAGTGGGTTTATGAAATCTAAATCCTAAAGCTAATGGGTTTTCACCCAAAATAATATAAGACAGACTCTAAACACATATAATAGAACCTAAATAAAGCTTATATCATGGCACAATAGTGGTAAATATCAGGCCTTATAAGGAAACTACAAAAACCCTAACCGACTGTATAGATAAATCCAACGCCTAGTGGGTTTATGAAAAGATAAAACCAACCCTTAGTGGGTTTATGAAAAGATAAAACCAACCCCTAGTGGGTTTATGAAATCTAAATCCTAAATCTAATGGGTTTTCACCCAAAATATTCTAAGACATACTCTAAACACATGTAATAGAAACTACATAAACCTTATATCCTGGCACAATAGTGGTAAATTTCAGGCCTTATCAGAAGAATACAAAAATTCTACCCTACTCAGTAAATATATCCAACCCCTAGTGGGTTTATGAAAAGATAAAACAAACCCTTAGTGGGTTTATGAAAAGATAAAACCAACCCCTAGTGGGTTTATGAAATCTAAATCCTAAAGCTAATGGGTTTTCACCCGAAATAATATAAGACATACTCTAAACACATATAATAGAACCTAAATAGAGCTTATATCATGGCACAATTGTGGTAAATATCAGGCCTTATCACGAAACTACAAAAAACCTGACCGACTCTATAGATAAATTGAACCCCTAGTGGGTTTATGAAAAGATAAAACAAACCCTTAGTGGGTTTATGAAAATATAAAACCAACCCTTAGTGGGTTTATGAAATCTAAATCCTAAAGCTAATGGGTTTTCACCCGAAATAATATAAGACATACTCAAAACACATATAATAGAACCTAAGTAGAGCTTATGTCATGGCAAAATAGTGGTAAATATCAGGCCTTATCAGGAAAATACAAAAACCCTAACCGACTCTATAAATAAATCCAACCCCTAGTGGGTTTATGAAAAAATAAAACCAACCCTTAGTGAGTTATGAAAAGATAAAACCAACCCCTAGCGGGTTTATGAAATCTAAGTCCTAAAGCTAATGGGTTTTCACCCAAAATACTCAAGACATAATCTAAACACATATAATATAACCTAAATAGAGCTTATATCATAGGACAATAGTGGTAAATATAAGGTATTTTCACGAAACTACAAAAACCCTGACCGACTCTATAGATAAATCGAACCCCTAGTGGGTTTATGACAAGATAAAACAAAACCTTAATGTGTTTATAAAAAGATAAAACCAACCCATACTGGGTTTTTGAAATCTAAATCGTAAAGCTAATGGGTTTTTACCCGAAATTCTCTAAAAAATACTCTAAACATATATAATATAACCAAAATAGAGCTTATATCTAGGCACAATAGTGGTAAATATCAGGCCTTATCAAAAAACTACAAAAACCTTAACCGACACAATAGATAAATCCAAACCCTAATGGGTTTTTAGGAAAAGATAAAACTAACCCCTAGTGGGTTTATGAAATCTAAATCCTACAGCTAATGGGTTTTCACCTGAAATACTCTTAGACATACTCTAAACATATATAATAGAACCTAAGTAGAGCTTATATCAAAGCACAATAGTGGTAAATATCAGGCCTTATCGGGAAACTACAAAAATCCTAACTGACTCTATAGATAAATCCAACCCCTAGTGGGTTTATGAAAGATAAAACCAACCCTTAGTGGGTTTATGAAAAGATAAAACCAACCCCTAGTGGGTTTATGAAATCTAAATCGTAAAGCTATTGGGTTTTCACACGAAATACTCTAAGACATACTCTAAACACATATACTAGAACCTAAATAGAGCTTATATCATGGTACAATAGTGGTAAATATCAGGCCTTATCGGAAAACTACAAAAACCCTAACCGACTAAATAGATAATCAAACTCCTAGTGAGTTTATGAAATGATAAAACCAACCCTTAGTGGGTATATAAAAAGATAAAACCAACCCCTTGTGGGTTTATGAAATCTAAATCCTAAACCTAATGGGTTTTCATCCAAAATACTCAAGACATAATCTAAACACATATAATAGAACCTAAATAGAGCTTATATCATTGCACAATAGTGGTAAATATCAGGCCTTATCACGAAACTACCAAAACCCTACCCGACTCTATAGATAAATCCAACCCCTAGTGGGTTTATGAAAAGATAAAGCCAACCCTTAGTGGGTTTATGAAAAGATAAAACAAACCCCTAGTGGGTTTATGAAATCTAAATCGTAAAGCTAATGGGTTTTCACCCGAAATACTCTAAGACATACTCTAAACATATATAATAGGACCTAAATAGAGCATATATCATGGCACAATAGTGGTAAATATCAGGCCTTATCAAAAAACTACAAAAACCTTAACCGACTCAATATATACATCCAAACCCTAATAGGTTTATGAAAAGATAAAACCAACCCTTAGTAGGTTTAGGAAAAGATAAAACCAATCCCTAGTGGGTTATGAAATCTAAATCCTAAAGCTAATGGGTTTTCACCTGAAATACTCTAAGACATACTCTAAACACATATAATAGAACCTAAATAGAGCTTATATCAAAGCACAATAGTGGTAAATATCAGTCCTTATCAGGAAACTACAAAAACCCTAAGCGACTCTATAGATAAATCCAACCCTTAGTGGGTTTATGAAAGATAAAAACAAATCTTAGTGGGTTTATGAAAAGATAAAACCAACCCCTAGTGGGTTTATGAAATCTAAATTGTAAAGCTAATGGGTTTTCACACGAAATACTCTAAGACATACTCTAAACACATATACTAGAACCTAAATAGAGCTTATATCATGGCACAATAGTGGTAAATATCAGGCCTTATCAGAAAACTACAAAAACCCTAACCGACTAAATAGATAATCAAACTCCTAGTGGGTTTATGGAATGATCAAACCAACCCTTAGTGGGTATATAAAAAGATAAAACCAACCCCTAGTGGATTTATGAAATCTAAATTCTAAACCTAATGGGTTTTCATCCAAAATACTCAAGACATAATCTAAACACATATAATAGAACCTAAATAGAGCTTATATCATTGCACAATAGTGGTAAATATCAGGCCTTATCACGAAACTATAAAAACCCTACCCGACTCTATAGATAAATCCAACCCCTAGTGGGTTTATGAAAAGATAAAACCAACCCTTAGTGGGTTTATGAAAAGATAACACCAACCCTAGTGGGTTTATATAATCTAAATTCTAAAGCTAATGCGTTTTCACCCGAAATACTCTAAGACATACTTAAACACATATACTAGAACCTAAATAGAGATTATATCATGGCACAATAGTGGTAAATATCAGGCTTTATCAGAATACTACAAAAACCCTAACCGACTAAATAGATAAATTCAACCCCTAGTGGGTTTATGAAAAGATAAAATCAACCCTTAGTGGGTTTATGAAAAGATAAAACCAACCTATAGTGGATTTATGAAATCTAAATCCCAAACCTAATGGGTTTTCACCCACAATACTCAAGACACATATAATAGAACCTATATAGAGCTTATATCATGGCACAATAGTGGTAAATATCAGGCCTTATAAGGAAACTAGAGAAACCCTAACCGACTCTATAGATAAATCCAACCCCTAGTGGGTTTATGAAAGATAAAACCAACCCTCAGTGGGTTTATGAAAAAAAAAACAACAACCCCTAGTGGGTTTATGAAATATAAATCCTAACGCTAATGGGTTTTCACCCTAAATACTCTAAGACATACTCTAAACACATATAATAGAACCTAAATAGAACTTATATCATGGCACAATAGTGGTAAATATCAGGCCTTATCAGGAAACTACAAAAACCTTAACCGACTCTATAGATAAATCCAACCCCTAGTGGGTTTATGAAAAGATAAAACGAACCCTTAGTGGGTTTATGAAAAGATAAAACTAACCCTAGTGGGGTTATATAATCTAAATTCTAAAGCTAATGCGTTTTCTCCCGAAATACTCTAAGACATACTCTAAACACATATAATAGAGCCTAAATAGAACTTAAATCATGGCACAATAGTGGTAAATATCAGCCCTTATCACGAAACTACAAAAACCCTAACCGACTCTATAGATAAATCCAACCCCTAGTGGGTTTATGAAAAGATAAAACCAACCCTTAGTGGGTTTATGAAAAGATAAACCAACCCCTAGTGGGTTTATGAAAAGATAAAACCAACCCCTAGTGGGTTTATGAAATCTAAATCCTATAGCTAATGCGTTTTCACCCGAAATACTCTAAGACATACTCTAACCACATATAACAGAACCTATATAGAGCTTATACATGGCACAATAGTGGTAAATCCAACCCCTAGTGGGTTTATCAAAAGATAAAACCAACCCTTAGTGAGTTTATGAAAAGATTAAACAAACCTCTAGTGGGTTTATGAAATATAAATCATAAAGCTAATGGGTTTTCACCCAAAATACTCAAGACATAATCTAAGCACATATAATAGAACCTAAATAGAGCTTTTATCATTGCACAATAGTTGTAAATATTAGGCCTTATCACGAAACTATAAAAACCCTAACCGACTCTACAGATAAATCCAACCTCTAGTGGATTGATGAAAAGATAAAACTAACCCTTAGTGGGTTTATGAAAAGATAAAACCAAACCCTAGTGGGTTTATAAAATCTAAATCCTAAAGCTACTGCATTTTCACCCGAAATACTCTAAGACATACTTTAAACACATATAATAGAACCTATATAGAGCTTATATCATGGCACAATAGTGGTAAATATCAGGCCTTATCAGGAAACTACAAAAACTCTAACCGACTCTATAGATAAATCCAACCCCTATTGGGTTTATGAAAGATAAAACCAACCCTTAATGGGTTTATGAAAAGAAAAAACCAACCCCTAGTGGGTTTATGAAATCTAAATCCTAAAGTTAATGGGTTTCACACGAAATAATATAAGACATACTCTAAACACATATAATAGAACCTAATTAGAGCTTATATCATGGCACAATAGTGGTAAATATCAGCCCTTATCAGTAAACTACAAAAACCCTAACCGACTCTATAGATAAATCCAATCCTAGTGGGTTTATGAAAGATAAATCAAACCCTTACTGGGTTTATGAAAATATAAAACCAACCCCTAGTGGGTTTATGAAATCTAAATCCTAGAGCTAATGGGTTTTCACCTAAATACTCTAAGAAATACTCTAAACACATATAATATAACCTAAATAGAGCTCACATCATGGCAGAATAGTGGTAAATATCAGGCTTATCGTGAAACTACAAAAATCCTAACCGACTCTATAGATAAATCCAACCCCTTGTGGGTTTATGAAAAGATAAAGCCAACCCTTAGTGGGTTTACGAAAAGATAAAACCAACCCCTAGTGGGTTTATGAAATCTAAATCCTAAAGCTAATGGGTTTCACCCGAAATATTCTAAGACATAGTTTAAACACATATAATAGAACCTAAATAAAGCTTCTATCATCGCACAATAGTGGTAAATATCAGGCCTTATCAGAAAAATAGAAAAATTCTAACCGACTCAATAGATAAATCCAACCCCTAGTGGGTTTATGAAAAAATAAAACAAACCCTTAGTTGGTTTATGAAAAGATAAAACCAACACCTAGTGGGTTTATGAAATCTAAATCCTAAAGCTAATGCGTTTTCACCCGAAATACTCTAAGACATACTCTAAACACATATAGGAGAACCTAAATGGAGCTTATATCATGGCACAATAGTGGTAAATATTAGGCCTTATCAGGAAACTACAAAAACCCTAACCGACTCTATAGATAAATCCAACCCCCAGTGGGTTTATGAAAGATAAAACCAACCCTTAGTGGCTTTATGAAAGATAAAACCAAACCCTAGTGGGTTTATGAAATCTAAATCCTAAAGCTAATGGGTTTTCACCCGAAATACCCTAATACATACTCTAAACACATATAATATAACGTAAATAGAACTTATATCATGGGACAAAAGTGGTAAATATCAGGCCTTATCACAAAACTACAAAAACCATGACCGACTCTATAGATAAATCGAACACTTAGTGAGTTTATGAAAAGATAAAACAAACTCTTAGTGGGTTTATGGAAAGATAAAACCAACCCCTAGTGGGTTTATGAAATCGAAATTCTAAAGCTAATGCGTTTTCACCCAAAATACTCTAAGACATACTCTAAACACATATAATAGAACCTAAATAGAACTTATATCATGGCACAATAGTGGTAAATATCAGGCCTTATCACAAAACTACAAAAACCCTGACCGACTCTACAGATAAATCGAACCCTTAGTGGGTTTATGAAAAGATAAAACAAACCCTTAGCGGGTTTATGAAAACATAAAACCAACCCCTAGTGGGTTTATGAAATCTAAATCCTAAAGCTAATGGGTTTTCACCCGAAATAATATAAGACATACTCTACACACATATAATAGAACCTAAATCGAGCTTATAACCTGGCACAATAGTGGTAAATATTAGGCCTTATCAGGAAAATACAAAAATCCTAACCGACTCTATAGATAAATCCAACCCCTAGAGGGTTTATGAAAAACTAAAACCAACCCCTAGTGGGTTTATGAAATCTAAATCCTAAAGCTAATGGGTTTTCACACTAAATACTCTAAGACATACTCTAAACACATATAACATAACCTAATAGAGCTTATATCATGGCACAATAGTGGTAAATATCAGACCTTATCAGGAAATTACTAAAACCCTAACCAACCCTATAGATAAATCCAACCCCTAGTGGGTTTATGAAAAGATAAAACCAACCCTTTGTGGGTTTATGAAAAGATAAAACCAACCCCTAGTGGGTTTATGAAATCTAAATCCTAGAGC
The DNA here is from genome assembly GCA_905132765.1 of Moricandia arvensis. NCBI lineage: Eukaryota > Viridiplantae > Streptophyta > Magnoliopsida > Brassicales > Brassicaceae > Moricandia > Moricandia arvensis. The sequence continues at coordinate 20,066 of CAJHQP010003211.1, read as the reverse complement.
TAATGGGTTTTCACCCCAAATACTCTAGAACATACTCTAAACACATATACTGGTACAAAAATAGAGCTTATATCATGGCACAATAGTGGTAAATATCATGCCTTATCAGAAAACAACAAAAACCCTAACCGACTCAATAGATAAATCCAACCCCTAGTGGGTTTATGAAAAGATAAAACCAACCCTTAGTGGGTTTATGAAAAGATAAAACCAATCCCTAGTGGGTTTATGAAATCGGAATTCTAAAGCTAATGCGTTTTCACCCAAAATACTCTAAGATATACTCTAAACACATATAATAGAACCTAAATAGAGCTTATATCATGGAACAATAGTGGTAAATATCAGGACTTATCAGAAAACTACAAAAATTCTAACCGACTCAATAGATAAATCTAACCCCTAGTGGGTTTATGAAAAGATAAAACAAATCCTTAGTGGGTTTATGAAAAGATAAAACCAACCCCTAGTGGGTTTATGAAATCTAAATCCTAAAGCTAATGCATTTCCACCCGAAATACTCTAAGACATACTCTAAACACATATAATATAACCTAAATAGAACTTATATCATGGGACAAAAATGGTAAATATCAGGCCTTATCATAAAACTACAAAAACCATGACCGACTCTATAGATAAATCGAACACTTAGTGAGTTTATGAAAAGATAAAACAAACCCATAGTGGGTTTATGAAAAGATAAAACTAACCCCTAGTGGGTTTAAGAAATCTATATCCTAAAGCTAATAGATTTTCACCCGAAATAATATAAGACATACTCTACACACATATAATAGACCCTAAATAGACCTTATATCATGGCACAATAGTGGTAAATATTAGGCCTTATCAGGAAAATACAAAAAACCCTAACCGACTCTATAGATAAATCCAAGCTCTAGTGGGTTTATGAAAAGATAAAACCAACCCTTAGTGGGTTTATGAAAAGATAAAACCAACCCCTAGTGGGTTTATGAAATCTAAATCCTAAAGCTAATGCGTTTTCACCCAAAATACTCAAGACATAATATAACACATATAATAGAACCTATAAAGAGTTTATATCATGGCACAATAGTGGTAAATATCAGGCCTTATCACGAAACTACAAAAACTCTAACCGACTCTAAATCCAACCCCTCGTGGGTTTATGAAAAGATAAAACCAATCCTTAGTGGGTTTATGAAAAGATAAAACCAACCCCTAGTGGGTTTATGAAATCAAAATCCTAACGCTAATGCTTTTTCACCCGAAATATTCTAAGACATACTCTAAACACATATAATAGAACTTAATTAGAGCTTATATTATGGCACAATAGTGGTAAATATCATGCCTTATCAGGAAACTACAAAAACCCTAACCGACTCTATATATAAATCCAACCCCTGGTGGGTTTATGAAAGATAAATCAAACCCTTACTGGGTTTATGAAAAGATAAAAACAACACCTAGTGGGTTTATGAAATCTAAATCCTAGAGCTAATGGGTTTTCACCCGAAATACTTTAAGACATACTCTAAACACATATACTGGAACCTAAATAGAGCTTATATCATGGCACAATAGTGGTAAATTTTAGGCCTTATCAGAAAACAACAAAAACTCTAACCGACTCAATTGATAAATCCAAACCCTAGTGGGTTTATGAAAAGATAAAACCAACCCTTAGTGGGTTTATGAAAAGATAAAACCAATCCCTAGTGGGTTTATGAAATCGGAATTCTAAAGCTAATGCGTTTTCACCCAAAATACTCTAAGACATACTCTAAACACATATAATAGAACCTAAATAGAACTTATATCATGGCACAATAGTGGTAAATATCAGGCCTTATCACAAAACTACAAAAACCCTGACCGACTCTACAGATAAATCGAACCCTTAGTGGGTTTATGAAAAGATAAAACAAACCCTTAGCGGGTTTATGAAAACATAAAACCAACCCCTAGTGGGTTTATGAAATCTAAATCCTAAAGCTAATGGGTTATCACCCGAAATAATATAAGACATACTCTACACACATATAATAGAACCTAAATCGAGCTTATAACCTGGCACAATAGTGGTAAATATTAGGCCTTATCAGGAAAATACAAAAATCCTAACCGACTCTATAGATAAATCCAACCCCTAGAGGGTTTATGAAAAACTAAAACCAACCCTTAGTGGGTTATGAAAAGATAAAACCAACCCCTAGTGGGTTTATGAAATCTAAATCCTAAAGCTAATGGGTTTTCACACTAAATACTCTAAGACATACTCTAAACACATATAACATAACCTAATAGAGCTTATATCATGGCACAATAGTTGTAAATATCAGACCTTATCAGGAAATTACAAAAACCCTAACCAACCCTATAGATAAATCCAACCCCTAGTGGGTTTATGAAAAGATAAAACCAACCCTTTGTGGGTTTATGAAAATATAAAACCAACCCCTAGTGGGTTTATGAAATCTAAATATTAAAGCTAATGGGTTTTCACCTGAAATATTCTAAGACATAGTTTAAACACCTATAATAAAACCTAAATAAAGCTTATATTATAGCACAATAGTGGTAAATATCAGGCCTTATCAGAAAAATACAAAAATTCTAACCGACTCAATAGATAAATCTAACCCCTAGTGGGTTTATGAAAAGATAAAACAAATCCTTAGTGGGTTTATGAAAAGATAAAACCAACCCCTAGTGGGTTTATGAAATCTAAATCCTAAAGCTAATGCGTTTCCACCCGAAATACTCTAAGACATACTCTAAACACATATAATATAACCTAAATAGAACTTATATCATGGGACAAAAATGGTAAATATCAGGCCTTATCATAAAACTACAAAAACCATGACCGACTCTATAGATAAATCGAACACTTAGTGAGTTTATGAAAAGATAAAACAAACCCTTAGTGGGTTTATGAAAAGATAAAAGTAACCCCTAGTGGGTTTAAGAAATCTATATCCTAAAGCTAATAGATTTTCACCCGAAATAATATAAGACATACTCTACACACATATAATAGACCCTAAATAGACCTTATATCATGGCACAATAGTGGTAAATATTAGGCCTTATCAGGAAAATACAAAAACCCTAACCGACTCTATAGATAAATCCAAGCTCTAGTGGGTTTATGAAAAGATAAAACCAACCCTTAGTGGGTTTATGAAAAGATAAAACCAACCCCTAGTGGGTTTATGAAATCTAAATCCTAAAGCTAATGCGTTTTCACCCAAAATACTCAAGACATAATATAACACATATAATAGAACCTATAAAGAGTTTATATCATGGCACAATAGTGGTAAATATCAGGCCTTATCACGAAACTACAAAAAACTCTAACCGACTCTAAATCCAACCCCTGGTGGGTTTATGAAAGATAAATCAAACCCTTACTGGGTTTATGAAAAGATAAAAACAACACCTAGTGGGTTTATGAAATCTAAATCCTAGAGCTAATGGGTTTTCACCCGAAATACTTTAAGACATACTCTAAACACATATACTGGAACCTAAATAGAGCTTATATCATGGCACAATAGTGGTAAATTTCAGGCCTTATCAGAAAACAACAAAAACTCTAACCGACTCAATTGATAAATCCAAACCCTAGTGGGTTTATGAAAAGATAAAACCAACCCTTAGTGGGTTTATGAAAAGATAAAACCAATCCCTAATGGGTTTATGAAATCTAAATCCTAAAGCTAATGGGTTTTCACCCGAAATATTCTAAGACATACTATAAACACATATAATAGAACCTAATTAGAGCTTATATCATGGCACAATAGTGGTAAATATCAGGCCTTATCAGAAAACTACAAAAATCCTAACCGACTCAATAGATAAATCCAACCCCTTGTGGGTTTTTGAAAAGATAAAACAAACCCTTAGTGGGTTTATGAAAAGATAAAACCAATCCCTAGTGGGTTTATGAAATCTAAATCCAAAACTAATGTGTTTTAACCCGAAATACTTAGACATACTCTAAACACATATAATAGAACCTATATAGAGCTTATATCATGGCACAATAGTGGTAAATATCAGGCCTTATCAGGAAACTACAAAAACCCTAACCGACTCTATAGATAAATCCAAACCCTAGTGGGTTTATGAAAGATAAAACCAACCCTTAGTGGGTTTATGAAAAAAAAAACAACCCCCTAGTGGGTTTCTGAAATCTAAATCCTAAAGCTAATGAGTTTTCACCCGAAATACTCGAAGAGATACTCTAAACACATATAATAGAACCTAAATATAACTTATATCATGGCACAATGGTGGTAAATATCAGGCCTTATCACAAAACTACAAAAACCCTGATCGACTCTATAGATAAATCGAACCCTTAGTGGGTTTATGAAAATATAAAACAAACCTTTAGTCGGTTTATGAAAAGATAAAACCAACCTCTAGTGGGTTTATGAAATCTAAATCCTAAAGCTAATGGGTTTTCACCCGAAATAATATAAGACATACTCTAAACACATATAATAGAACCTAAATAGAGCTTATATCATGGTACAATAGTGGTAAATATCAGGCCTTATCAGGAAAATACAAAAACCCTAACCGACTCTATAGATAAATCCAACCCCTAGTGGGTTTATGAAAAACTAAAAAGAACCCTTAGTGGGTTATGAAAAAATAAAACCAACCCCTTGTGGGTTTATGAAATCTAAATCCTAAAGCTAATGGGTTTTCACCCTAAATACTCTAAGACATACTCTAAACACATATAATTAAACCTAAATAGAGCTCATATCAGGGCACAATAGTGGTAAATATCAGACCTTATCAGGAAATTACAAAAACCCTAACCGACTCTATAGATAAATGCAACCCCCAGTGGGTTACGAAAAGATAAAACAAACCCTTAGTGGGTTTATGAAAATATAAAACCAACCCCTAGTGGGTTTATGAAATCTAAATCCTAAAGCTAATGGGTTTTCACCCGAAATATTCTAAGACATACTTTAAACACATATAATAGAACCTAAATAAAGGTTATATCATGGCACAATAGTGGTAAATATCAGGCCTTATCCGAAAAATACAAAAATTCTAACCGACTCAATAGATAATTCCAACCCCTAGTGGGTTTATGAAAAGATAAAACAAATCCTTATTGGGTTTATGAAAAGATAAAACCAACCCCTAGTGGGTTTATGAAATCTAAATCCTAAAGCTAATGCGTTTTCACCCGAAATACTCTAAGACATACTCTAAACACACATAATAGAACCTAAATAGAGCTTATATCATGGCACAATAGTGGTAAATACCAGGGCTTATCGGGAAACTACAAATACCCTAACCGACTCTATAGATAAATCCAACCCCTAATGGGTTTATGAATGATAAAACCAACCCTTAGTGGGTTTATGAAAAGATAAAACCAACCCCTAGTGGGTTTATGAAATCTAAATCCTAAAGCTAATGTGTTTTCACCCGAAAATACTCTAAGACATACTCTAAACACATATAATAGAACCTAAATAGAGCTTATATCATGGCACAATTGTGGTAAATATCAGGCCTTATCGCGAAACTACAAAAACCCTAACCGGCTCAATTGCTAAATCCAACCTCTACTGGGTTTATGAAATGGTAAAACCAACCCTTAGTGGGTTTATGAAAAGATAAAACCAACCCCTAGTGGGTTTATGAAATCTAAATCCTAAAGCTAATGGGTTTTCACCCAAAATACTCAAGCGTAATATAACACATATAATAGAACCTATAAAGAGTTTATATCATGGCACAATAGTGGTAAATATCAGGCCTTATCACGAAACTACAAAAACCCTAACCGACTCTAAATCCAACCCCTAGTGGGTTTATGAAAAGATAAAACCCACCCTTAGTGGATTTTTGAAAAGATAAAACCCACCCTTAGTGGGTTTATGAAAACAAACAATCAACCCCTAGTGGGTTTATGAAATCTATATCCTAAAGCTAATGGGTTTTCACCCGAAATACTCTAAGACATACTCTAAACACATATACTAGAACCTAAAATAGAGCTTATATCATGGCACAATAGTGGTAAATATCAGGCCTTATCAGAAAACAACAAAAATCCTAACCGACTAAATAGATAAATCCAACCCCTAGTGGGTTTATGAAAAGATAAAACCAACCCTTAGTGGGTTTATGAAAAGATAAAACCAACCCCTAATGGGTTTATGAAATCTAATCCTAAAGCTAATTGGTTTTCACCCGAAATACTCTAAGACATACTCTAAACACATATAATAGAACCTAAATAGAGCTTATATCATGGCACAACAGTATTAAATATCAGGACTTATCACGAAACTACAAAAACCCTAACTGACTCCATAGATAAATCCAACCTCTACTGGGTTTATGAAAAGATAAAACCAACCCTTAGTGGGTTTATTAAAAGATAAAACCAACCCCCTAGTGGGTTTATGAAATCTAAATCCTAAAGCTAATGCGTTTTCACCCAAAATACTCAATACATAATCTAAACACATATAATATGACCTAAATAGAGCTTATATCATGGCACAATAGTTTAAAAATATCAGGCATTATCACGAAAATACAAAAACCCTGACCTATTCTATAGATAAATCGAACCCCTATTGGGTTTATGAAAAGATAAAACAAACCCTTCGTGGGTTTATGAAAAGATAAAACCAACCCCTAGTGTGTTTATGAATTATAAATCCTAAAGCTAATGGGTTTTCACCCAAAATAATATAAGACTGACTCTAAACACATATAATAGAACCTAAATAAAGCTTATATCATGGCACAATAGTGGTAAATATCAGGCCTTATAAGGAAACTACAAAAACCTAACCGACTCTATAGATAAATCCAACCCCTAGTGGGTTTATGAAAATATAAAACCAACCCTTAGTGGGTTTATAAAAAGGTAAAACCAACCCCTAGTGGGTTTATGAAATCTAACTCCTAAAACTAATGTGTTTTCACCCGAAATCCTTAGACATACTCTAAACACATATAATAGAACCTATATAGAGCTTATGTCATGGCAAAAGAGTGGTAAATATCTGGCCTTATCAGTAAACTACATAAACCCTAACCGACTCTATAGATAAATCCAACCCCTAGTGGGTTTATGAAATCTAAATCCTAAAGCTAATGGGTTTTCAACCGAAATAATCTAAGACATACTCTAAACACATATAATAGAACATAAATAGAACTTATATCATGGCACAATAGTGGTAAATATCAGGCCTTATCACGAAACTACAAAAACCATAACAGACTCTACAGATAAATCCAATCCCTAGTGGGTTTATGAAAAGATAAAACCAACCCTTAGTGGGTTTATGAAAAGATAAAACCAACCCATAGTGGCTTTATGAAATCTATATCCTAAAGCTAATGCGTTTTCACCCGAAATACTCTAAGACATACTCTAAAACATATAATAGAACCTAAATAGAACTTCTATCATGGTACAATCGTGGTAAATATCAGGCCTTATCACGAAACTACAAAAACCCTAACCGACCCTATAGATAAATCCAACCCCTAGTGGGTTTATGAAAAGATAAAACCAACCCTTACTGAGTTTATGAAAAGATAAAACCAACCCCTAGTGGGTTTATGAAATTTAAATCCTAAAGCTAATGGGTTTTCACCCAAAATACTCAAGACATAATCTAAACACATATAATAGAACCTAAATAGAGCTTATATCATGGCACTATAGTGGTAAATATTTGGCCTTATCACGAAACTACAAAAACTCTGACCGACTCTATAGATAAATCGAACCCCTAGTGGGTTTATGAAAAGATAAAACAAACCCTTAGTGGGTTTACGAAAAGATAAAACCAACCCCTATGGGTTTATGAAATCTAAATCGTAAAGCTAATGGGTTTTTACCCGAAATATTAGAACCTAAATAGAGCTTATATCATGGCACAATAGTGGTAAATATTAGGCCTTATCAAGAAAATACAAAAACCCTAACCGACTCTATAGATAAATCCAACCCCTAGTGGGTTTATGAAAAAATAAAACAAATCCTTAGTGGGGTATGAAAAGATAAAACCAACCCCTAGTGGGTTTATGAAATCTAAATCCTAAAGCTAATGGGTTTTCACCCAAAATACTCAATACATAATCTAAACACATATAATATGACCTAAATAGAGCTTATATCATGGCACAATAGTGGTAAATATCATGCATTATCACGAAAATACAAAAACCCTGACTGATTCTATAGATAAATCGAACCCCTATTGGGTTTATGAAAAGATAAAACAAACCCTTCGTGGGTTTATGAAAAGATAAAACCAACCCCTAGTGGGTTTATGAAATCTAAATCCTAAAGCTAATGGGTTTTCACCCAAAATAATATAAGACAGACTCTAAACACATATAATAGAACCTAAATAAAGCTTATATCATGGCACAATAGTGGTAAATATCAGGCCTTATAAGGAAACTACAAAAACCCTAACCGACTCTATAGATAAATCCAACGCCTAGTGGGTTTATGAAAAGATAAAACCAACCCTTAGTGGGTTTATGAAAAGATAAAACCAACCCCTAGTGGGTTTATGAAATCTAAATCCTAAATCTAGTTGGTTTTCACCCAAAATATTCTAAGACGTACTCTAAACACATATAATAGAAACTACATAAAGCTTATATCATGGCACAATAGTGGTAAATATCAGGCCTTATCAGAAGAATACAAAAATTCTACCCTACTCAGTAAATATATCCAACCCCTAGTGGGTTTATGAAAAGATAAAACAAACCCTTAGTGCGTTTATGAAAAGATAAAGCCAACCCCTAGTGGGTTTATGAAATCCAAACCTTAAAGCTAATGCGTTTTCACCCGAAATACTCTAAGACATACTCTAAACACATAAAATAGAACCTAAATAGAACTTATATCATGGCAAAATAGTGGTATATATCAGGCCTTATCACGAAACTACAAAAAGCCTAACCGACTCTATAGATAAATCCAACCCCTAGTGGGTTTATGAAAAGATAAAACCAACCCTTAGTGGGTTTATGAAAAGATAAACCAACCCCTAGTGGGTTTATGAAAAGATAAAACCAACCCCTAGTGGGTTTATGAAATCTAAATCCTATAGCTAATGCGTTTTCACCCGAAATACTCTAAGACATACTCTAACCACATATAACAGAACATATATAGAGCTTATACATGGCACAATATTGGTAAATCCAACCCCTAGTGGGTTTATCAAAAGATAAAACCAACCCTTAGTGAGTTTATGAAAAGATTAAACCAACCTCTAGTGGGTTTATGAAATATAAATCATAAAGCTAATGGGTTTTCACCCAAAATACTCAAGACATAATCTAAGCACATATAATAGAACCTAAATAGAGCTTTTATCATTGCACAATAGTTGTAATTATCAGGCCTTATCACGAAACTATAAAAACCCTAACCGACTCTATAGATAAATCCAACCTCTAGTGGATTGATGAAAAGATAAAACCAACCCTTAGTGGGTTTATGAAAAGATAAAACCAAACCCTAGTGGGTTTATAAAATCTAAATCCTAAAGCTACTGCATTTTCACCCGAAATACTCTAAGACATACTTTAAACACATATAATAGAACCTATATAGAGCTTATATCATGGCACAATAGTGGTAAATATCAGGCCTTATCAGGAAACTACAAAAACTCTAACCGACTCTATAGATAAATCCAACCCCTATTGGGTTTATGAAAGATAAAACCAACCCTTAATGGGTTTATGAAAAGAAAAAACCAACCCCTAGTGGGTTTATGAAATCTAAATCCTAAAGTTAATGGGTTTCACACGAAATAATATAAGACATACTCTAAACACATATAATAGAACCTAATTAGAGCTTATATCATGGCACAATAGTGGTAAATATCAGCCCTTATCAGGAAAATACAAAAACCCTAACCGACTCAATTGATAAATCCAACCCCTAGTGGGTTTATGTAAAAATAAAACCAACCCTTAGTGGGTTATGAAAAGATAAAACCAACCCCTAGTGGGTTTATGAAATCTAAATTCTAAACCTAATGGGTTTTCACCCTAAATACTCTAAGACATACTCTAAACACATATAATATAACCTAAATAGAGCTCATATCATGGCACAATAGTGGTAAATTTCAGGCCTTATCATGAAACTACAAAAATCCTAACCGACTCTATAGATAAATCCAACCCCTTGTGGGTTTATGAAAAGATAAAACCAACCCTTAGTGGGTTTATGAAAAGATAAAACCAAACCCTAATGGGTTTATAAAATCTAAATCCTAAAGCTACTGCATTTTCACCCGAAATATTCTAAGACATACTTTAAACACATATAATAGAACCTAAATAAAGCTTATATCGTGGCACAACAATGGTAAATATCAGGCCTTATCAGAAAAATACAAAAATTCTAACCGACTTAATAGATAAATCCAAACCCTAGTGGGTTTATGAAAAGATAAAACAAAACCTTAGTGGGTTTATGAAAAGATAAAACCAACCCTAGTGAGTTTATGAAATCTAAATTCTAAAGCTAATGCGTTTTCACCCGAATTACTCTAAGGCATACTCTTAACACATATAATAGAACCTAAATGGAGCTTATATCATGGCACAATAGTTGTAAATATCAGGCCTTATCAGGAAACTACAAAAACCCTAAGACTCTATAGATAAATCCAACCCCCAGTGGGTTTATGAAAGATAAATCAAACCCTTACTGGGTTTATGAAAAGATAAAACCAACCCCTAGTGGGTTTATGAAAAGATAAAAACAATCCCTAGTGGGTTTATGAAATCTAAATCCTAAAACTAATGTGTTTTCACCCGAAATACTTAGACATACTCTAAACACATATAATAGAACCTATATAGAGCTTATATCATGGCACAATAGTGGTAAATATCAGGCCTTATAAGGAAACTACAGAAGCCTTAACCGACTCTATAGATAAATCCAACCCCTAGTGGGTTTATGAAAGATAAAACCAACCCTTAGTGGGTTTATGAAAAAAAACAACAACCCCTAGTGGGTTTATGAAATATAAATCCTAACGCTAATGGGTTTTCACCCTAAAAACTCTAAGACATACTCTAAACACATATAATAGAACCTAAATAGAACTTATATCATGGCACAATAGTGGTAAATATCAGGCCTTATCAGGAAACTACAAAAACCTTAACCAACTCTATAGATAAATCCAACCCCTAGTGGGTTTATGAAAATATAAAACAAACCCTTAGTGGGTTTATGAAAAGATAAAACTAACCCTAGTGGGTTTATATAATCTAAATTCTAAAGCTAATGCGTTTTCACCCGAAATACTCTAAGACATACTCTAAACACATATAATAGAGCCTAAATAGAACTTAAATCATGGCACAATAGTGGTAAATATCAGGCCTTATCACGAAACTACAAAAAGCCTAACCGAATCCATAGAATCCAACCCCTAGTGGGTTTATGAAAAGATAAAACCAACCCTTAGTGGGTTTATGAAAAGATAAACCAACCCCTAGTGGGTTTATGAAAAGATAAAACCAACCCCTAGTGGGTTTATGAAATCTAAATCCTATAGCTAATGCGTTTTCACCCGAAATACTCTAAGACATACTCTAACCACATATAACAGAACCTATATAGAGCTTATACATGGCACAATAGTGGTAAATCCAACCCCTAGTGGGTTTATCAAAAGATAAAACCAACCCTTAGTGAGTTTATGAAAAGATTAAACCAACCTCTAGTGGGTTTATGAAATATAAATCATAAAGCTAATGGGTTTTCACCCAAAATACTCAAGACATAATCTAAGCACATATAATAGAACCTAAATAGAGCTTTTATCATTGCACAATAGTTGTAAATATCAGGCCTTATCACGAAACTATAAAAACCCTAACCGACTCTATAGATAAATCCAACCTCTAGTGGATTGATGAAAAGATAAAACCAACCCTTAGTGGGTTTATGAAAAGATAAAACCAAACCCTAGTGGGTTTATAAAATCTAAATCCTAAAGCTACTGCATTTTCACCCGAAATACTCTAAGACATACTTTAACACACATATAATATAACCTAAATAGAGCTTATATCATGGCACAATAGTGGTAAATATCAGGCCTTATCAGGATACTACAAAAACTCTAACCGACTCTATAGATAAATCCAACCCCTATTGGGTTTATGAAAGATAAAACCAACCCTTAATGGGTTTATGAAAAGAAAAAACCAACCCCTAGTGGGTTTATGAAATCTAAATCCTAAAGTTAATGGGTTTCACACGAAATAATATAAGACATACTCTAAACACATATAATAGAACCTAATTAGAGCTTATATCATGGCACAATAGTGGTAAATATCAGCCCTTATCAGGAAAATACAAAAACCCTAACCGACTCAATAGATAAATCCAACCCCTAGTGGGTTTATGTAAAAATAAAACCAACCCTTAGTGGGTTATGAAAAGATAAAACCAACCCCTAGTGGGTTTATGAAATCTAAATTCTAAACCAAATGGGTTTTCACCCTAAATACTCTAAGACATACTCTAAACACATATAATATAACCTAAATAAAGCTCATATCATGGCACAATAGTGGTAAGTTTCAGGCCTTATCATGAAACTACAAAAATCCTAACCGACTCTATAGATAAATCCAACCCCTTGTGGGTTTATGAAAAGATAAAACCAACCCTTAGTGGGTTTATGAAAAGATAAAACCAAACCCTAGTGGGTTTATAAAATCTAAATCCTAAAGCTACTGCATTTTCACCCGAAATATTCTAAGACATACTTTAAACACATATAATATAACCTAAATAAAGCTTATATCGTGGCACAACAATGGTAAATATCAGGCCTTATCAGAAAAATACAAAAATTCTAACCGAGTTAATAGATAAATCCAAACCCTAGTGGGTTTATGAAAAGATAAAACAAACCCTTAGTGGGTTTATGAAAAGATAAAACCAACCCTAGTGAGTTTATGAAATCTAAATTCTAAAGCTAATGCGTTTTCACCCGAATTACTCTAAGACATACTCTTAACACATATAATAGAACCTAAATGGAGCTTATATCATGGCACAATAGTTGTAAATATCAGGCCTTATCAGGAAACTACAAAAACCCTAACCGACTCTATAGATAAATCCAACCCCCAGTGGGTTTATGAAAGATAAATCAAACCCTTACTGGGTTTATGAAAAGATAAAACCAACCCCTAGTGGGTTTATGAAAAGATAAAAACAATCCCTAGTGGGTTTATGAAATCTAAATTCTAAAGCTAATGCGTTTTCACCCGAAATACTCTAAGACATACTCTAAACAGATATAATAGAACCTAAATAGAACTTAAATCATGGCACAATAGTCGTAAATATCAGGCCTTATCACGAAACTACAAAAAGCCTAACCGAATCCATCGATAAATCCAACCCCTAGTGGGTTTATGAAAAGATAAAACCAACCCTTAGTGGGTTTATGAAAAGATAAAACCAACCCCTAGTGGGTTTATATAATCTAAATTCTAAAGCTAATGCGTTTTCACCCGAAATACTCTAGGACATACTTAAACACATATACTAGAACCTAAATAGAGATTATATCATGGCACAATAGTGGTAAATATCAGGCTTTATCAGAAAACTACAAAAACCCTAACCGACTAAATAGATAAATTCAACCCCTAGTGGGTTTATGAAAAGATAAAATCAACCCTTAGTGGGTTTATGAAAAGATAAAACCAACCTATAGTGGATTTATGAAAACTAAATCCTAAACCTAATGGGTTTTCACCCACAATACTCAAGACACAATCTAAACACATATAATAGAACCTAAATAGAACTTATATCATGGCACAATAGTGGTAAATATCAGGCCTTATCATGAAACTACAAAAACCCTAACCGACTCTATAGATAAATCCAACCCCTAGTGGGTTTATGAAAAGATAAAACCAACCCTTAGTGGGTTTATGAAAAGATAAAACCAACCCCTAGTGGGTTTATGAAAAGATAAAACCAACTCCTAGTGGGTTTATGAAATCTAAATCCTAAAGCTAATGCGTTTTCACCCGAATAACTCTAAGACATACTCTAAACACATATAATAGAACCTATATAGAGCTTATATCATGGCACAATAATCATAAATATCAGGCCTTATCCGGAAACTACAAAAACCCTAACCGACTCAATAGATAAATCCAACCCCTATTGGGTTTAGAAAGATAAAACCAACCCTTAATGGGTTTATGAAAAGAAAAAACCAACCCCTAGTGGGTTTATGAAATAAAAATCCTAAAGCTAATGGGTTTTCACACTAAATAATATAAGACATACTCTAAACACATATAATAGAACCTAAATAGAGCTTATATCATGGCACAATAGTGGTAAATATCAGGCCTTATAAGGTAAATACAAAACCCTAACTGACTCTATAGATAAATCCAATCCCTAGTGAGTTTATGAAAAAATAAAACCAACCCTTAGTGGGTTATGAAAAGATAAAACCAACCCTTTGTGGGTTATGAAAAGATAAAACCAACCCCTAGTGGGTTTATGAAATCGAAATCCTAAAGCTAATGGGTTTTCACCCTAAATACTCTAAGATATACTCTAAACACATATAATATAACCTAAATATAGCACATATCATAGGAAAATAGTGGTAAATTTCAGGCCTTATCATGAAACTACAAAAATCCTAACTGACTCTATAGATAAATCCAAACCCTTGTGGGTTTATCAAAAGATAAAACCATCCCTTAGTGGGTTTATGAAAAGATAAAACCAACCCCTAGTGGGTTTATGAAATCCAAATCCTAAAGCTAATGGGTTTTCACCCAAAATACTCAAGACATAATATAACATATATAATAGAACCTATAAAGAGTTTATATCATGGCACAATAGTGGTAAATATCAGGCCCTATCACGAAACTACAAAAACCCTAGCCGACTCTAAATCCAACCCCTAGTGGGTTTATGAAAAGATAAAACCAACCCCTAGTGGTTTTATAAAATCTAAATCCTAAAGCTACTGCATTTTCACCCGAAATACTCTAAGACATACTCTAAACACATATAATAGAACCTATATAGAGCTTATATCATGGCACAATAGTGGTAAATATCAGGCCTTATCAGGAAACTACAAAAACTCTAACAGACTCTATAGATAAATCCAACCCCTATTGGGTTTATGAAAGATAAAACCAACCCTTAATGGGTTTATGAAAAGAAAAAACCAACCCCTAGTGGGTTTATGAAATGTAAATCCTAAAGCTAATGGGTTTCACACCAAATAATATAAGACATACTCTAAACACATATAATAGAACCTAATTAGAGCTTATATCATGGCACAATAGTGGTAAATATCAGCCCTTATCAGGAAAATACAAAAATCCTAACCGACTCAATAGATAAATCCAACCCCTAGTGGGTTTATGTAAAAATAAAACCAACCCTTAGTGGGTTATGAAAAGATAAAACCAACCCCTAGTGGGTTTATGAAATCTAAATCCTAACGCTAATGGGTTTTCACCCTAAATACTCTAAGACATACTTTAAACACATATAATAGAACCTAAATAGAACTTATATCATGGCACAATAGTGGTAAATATCAGGCCTTATCAGGAAACTACAAAAACCCTAACCAACTCTATAGATAAATCCAACCCCTAGTGGGTTTATGAAAAGATAAAACGAACCCTTAGTGGGTTTATGAAAAGATAAAACTAACCCTAGTGGGTTTATATAATCTAAATTCTAAATCTAATGCGTTTTCACCCGAAATACTCTAAGACATACTCTAAACAGATATAATAGAACCTAAATAGAACTTAAATCATGGCACAATAGTCGTAAATATCAGGCCTTATCACGAAACTACAAAAAGCCTAACCAAATCCATCGATAAATCCAACCCCTAGTGGGTTTATGAAAAGATAAAACCAACCCTTAGTGGGTTTATGAAAAGATAAAACCAACCCCTAGTGGGTTTATATAATCTAAATTCTAAAGCTAATGGTTTTCACCCGAAATACTCTAGGACATACTTAAAACACATATACTAGAACTAAATAGAGATTATATCATGGCACAATAGTGGTAAATATCAGGCTTTATCAGAAACTACAAAAACCCCTAACCGACTAATAGATAAATTCACCCCTAGTGGGTTTATGAAAAAGAATAAAATCAACCCTTAGTGGGTTTATGAAAAGATAAATTACCTGATAGTGGATTTATAAAATCTAAATCCTAAAGCTACTGGCATTTTCACCCGAAATACTCTAAGAACATACTCTAAACACATATAATAGAACCTATATAGAGCTTATATCATGGCACAATAGTGGTAAATATCAGGCCTTATCATGAAACTACAAAACCTAACCGACTCTATAGATAAATCCAACCCTAGTGGGGTTTATGAAAAGATAAACCAACCCTTAGTGGGTTTATGAAAAGATAAAACCAACCCCTAGTGGGTTATGAAATCTAACTCTAAAGCTAATGGGCTTTTCACCCAAAATCTCAAGACATATCTGCTATAACACATATAATAGAACTAAATAGAAGCTTATATCATTGCACAATAGTGGTAAATATCATGCCTTATCAGGAAAATAGGCCCAAAAACCCTAACCTGACTCTATAGAATAAATCCAACCCCTAGTGGTGTTTATGAAGATAAACCAACCCTTAGTGGGTTTATAAAAGATAAAACCAACCCCTAGTGGTTTATGAATCTAAATCCTAAAGCTAATGAGGTTTCACCCGAAATACTCTAAGACATACTCTAAACACATATAATAGAAACCTAAATAGAGCTTATATCAGGCAGCAATAGTGGAAATATCAGCCTTATCAGGAAACTACAAAAACCCTAACGACTATAGATAAATCCAACCCCTAGTGGGTTTATGAAAAGATAAAACCAACCCTAGTGGGTTATAAAAGATAAACCAACCCCTAGTGGGTTTATGAAATCGAAATCCTAAAGCTATTTGGTTTTCACCCTAAAATACTCTAAGATATACTTAACACATATAATATAACCTAAATTGAGCACATATCATGGGAAAATAGTGGTAATTTCAGGCCTTATCATGAAACTACAAAAATCCTAACTGACTCTATAGATAAATCCAACCCCTTGTGGGTTTATGAAAAGATAAAACCATCCCTTAGTGGGTTTATGAAAAGATAAAACCAACCCCTAGTGGGTTTATGAAATCTAAATCCTAAAGCTAATGGGTTTTCACCCAAAATACTCAAGACATAATATAACATATATAATAGAACCTATAAAGAGTTTATATCATGGCACAATAGTGGTAAATATCAGGCCCTATCACGAAACTACAAAAACCCTAGCCGACTCTAAATCCAACCCCTAGTGGGTTTATGAAAGATAAACCAACCCTTAGTGGGTTTATGAAAAGATAAAACCAACCCCTAGTGGGTTTATGAAATCTAAATCCTAAAGCTAATGTGTTTTTCACCCGACAATACTCTAAGACATACTCTAAACACATATAATAGAACCTATAATAGAGCTTATATCATGCACAATAGTGTAAATATCAGGCCTTATCAGGAAACTACAAAACCCTAACCGACTCTATAAGATAAATCCAACCCTAGTGGCGTTTATGAAAAGATAAAACCAACCCTTACGGGTTTATGAAAGATAAACCAACCCCTAGTGGTTTATGAATCTAAATCCTAAAGCTAATGGGTTTTCACCGAAATACTCTAAGACATACTCTAAACACATATAATAGAACCTAAATAGAGCTTATATCATGGCAGCAATAGTGGTAAATATCAGGCTTATCCAGGAAAATACAAAAACCCTAACCGAATCTATAGATAAATCCAAAGCTCTAGTGGGTTTATGAAAGATAAAAACCAATCCCTTAGTGGGTTTTGGAAAAGGATAAACCAAACCCTAGTGGGGTTTATGAAATCTAAATCCTAAAGCTAATGGGTTTTTCACCCGAAATACTATAAGACATACTCTAAACACATATAATAGAACCTAAATAGAGCTTATATCATGGCAACAATAGTGGTAAATATCAGGCCTTATCAGGAAACTACAAAAACCCTAAACCGACTCTATAGATAAATCCAACCCCTAGTTGGGTTTATGAAAATAAAACCAAATCCTTAGTGGGTTTATGAAAAGATAAAACCAACCCCTAGTGGGTTTATGAAATCTAAATCCTAAAGCTAATTGGTTTTCACCGAAATAATCTAAGACATACTCTAAACACATATAATATAACCTAAATAGAGCTCACATCAATGGCAGAATAGTGGTAAATATCAGGCTTATCATGAAATACAAAAATCCTAACCGACTCTATAGATAAATCCAACCCTTGTGGGTTTTATGAAAATGATAAACCAAACCTTAGTGGGTTTATGAAAAGATAAAACCAACCCCTAGTGGGTTTATGAAATCTAAATCCTAAAGCTAATGGTTTCACCCGAAATACTCTAAGACATACTCTAACACATATAATATAACCTAAATAGAGCTTATATCATGGCACAATAGTGGTAAATACAGGCCTTATCAGGAAACTACAAAAAATCTAACCGACTCTATAGATAACATACAACCCCTTGTGGGTTTTGAAATGTAAAACCAAGCCTTAGTGGGTTTATGAAAAGATAAAACCAACCCCTAGTGGGTTTATGAAACTCTAAATCCTAAAGCTAATGGGTTTCCACCCGAAATACTCCTAAGACATACTCTAAACACATATAGTAGAACTCTAATGGAGGCTTATATCATGCACGAAATAGTGGTAAATATTAGGCCTATCAGGAAACACAAAAAGCCCTAACCCGACTCTACAGATAAATCCACCCCCAGTGGGTTTATGAAAAGATAAACCAATCCTTCAGTGGGTTTTGAAAGATAAAACCAAACCCTAGTGGTTTATGAAAATCTAAATCCTAAAGTCCATGGGTTTTCACCCAAATACTCTAATACATACTCTAAACACATATGATAGAACCCTAAAAGAGCTTATATCATGGCACAATAGTGGTAAATATCAGGCCTTATCACGAAACTACAAAACCTAACCGACTCTATCCCAACCCCTTGTGGTTTATGAAACATAAAACAAACCCTTAGTGGGTTTATGAAAAGATAAAACCAACCCTAGTGGGTTTATGAAATCTAAATCCTAAAGCTAATGGCGTTTTTACACGCGAAATATTCCTAAGACATACTCTAAACACATATAATAGAACTTATATAGAGTTATATCTATGGCACAATAGTGGTAAATATCAGGCCTTATCAGGAAACTACAAAACCCTAACCGACTCTATAGATTAATCCAACCCCTAATGGGTTTATGAAAGATAAATCAAACCCTGACTGGGTTTATGAAAAGATAAAACCAACCCCTAGTGGGTTTATGAAATGTAAATCCTAGAGCTAATGGGTTTTCACCCGAAATACTCTAGAACATACTCTAAACACATATACTGGTACAAAAATAGAGCTTATATCATGGCACAATAGTGGTAAATATCATGCCTTATCAGAAAACACAAAAACCCTAACCGACTCAATAGATAAATCCAACCCCTAGTGGGTTTATGAAAAGATAAAACCAACCCTTAGTGGGTTAATGAAAAGATAAAACCAACCCCTAATGGGTTTATGAAATCTAAATCCTAAAGCTAATGGGTTTTCACCCGAAATATTCTGAGATATACTCTAAACACATATATAGAACTAAATAGAGCTTATATCATGGAACAATAGTGGTAAATATCAGGACTTATCAAAAAACTACAAAAATTCTAAACCGACTCAATAGATAAATCCAACCCCCTTGTGGGTTTATGAAAAGATAAAACAAACCCTTAGTGGGTTTATGAAAGATAAAACCAATCCTTAGTGGGTTTTATGAAATCTAAATCCTAAAACTAATGTGTTTTAACCCGAAATACT
>CAJHQP010003210.1:0-71141 GCA_905132765.1 Moricandia arvensis | reverse complement strand
GCCTTCACAGACAATTTGAAAGAGTTCTTGGAGAAGGAGGGTTCGAAGTAGTGTATCATGGTTTTTGATGTACACAACCGATAGCTGTTAAACTTCTTTCTCAATCATCAGTACAAGGCCTATAAGGAATTTTAAAGCAGAGGTATGTTAAGATTAATACAACACGTATATATAGTATAATATATCTAAAAACATTACTATATCTAAACAATTTTTTTGGAATGGTTGGTCAGGTGGAACTTCTTTTTGAGAGTTCACCACGTTATTTTGGTAAGTCTGGTCGGATATTGTGACGAAGAAGGACACTTGCTCTTCCTTTATGAGTATCAACCAAACGGAGATTTTAAAACAGCATCTCTCTGGTATAAATTTGAATACACCACAATTTTAAATAAGGATTACTTTCCATATTTCGGATTTTTCATGTCCTTACTATATTATATGACTTAAATGTTGAAATTTATAGGTGAAAGTGGTGGCTCACCTCTGAAATGGTCAAGTTCGACTAAAAATTGTCGTGGAAACACTGCACAAGGTTTGTTGTTTTATCGTCAGCACCATCAATCACTTTACATTATCGATGTGAACATGTAGGGAATATTACTGATAAATATAGGATTAGCAGTATTATGCATACTGTGGTTGCAAGCCTGCAATGACTTTACGTCATCGTGATGTCAACACAACGAATACTACTCTTTGGTACGAGCACTTCCACGCATAAACTTGCCGACGTTTGTGTCTTTGTCAGAGATCTTTCCAATTGCGAGGTGAAACTCATAATGTGTCAACAGCAGTGCTGCGTACTCCTGGATATCGTTTTGATCCTGAGTAAGTGTTGTATACATCACCGCCACTAATTTCACCGATGTTTTCTAACGTCCACTTAACAAAGACATGTTTTGTTTTGTCTTGCAGAATATTATCGAAGCAAATAGGTTGAATGAGAAAAAGTGATGTTTATTAGTTTTGGGATTGTGTTATTGGGAGACTATCACAAGTGGATCCTGTCATTCAGGCAAACCGAGAAAGATCACACATAGCAGCATGGGTGGGATACATGCTTACGAAGGGAGATATTGAAAATGTTGTGGATCCAAGACTTAATAGAGATTATGAGCCCACTTCTGTCTGGAAGGCTCTTGAGATAGCAATGTCATGTGTGATCCTTCTTCTGATAAAAGACCAAAACATGTCTCAAGTTACTAATGAACTAAGCAGTGTCTTACGTAGAGAACTCGAGAACTAAGGAGGAGAGATGACATGGGCCCAAAAATGTTCCGTTGAACTGAGCATGAGCTTTACCACTGAGTTACCCCTAAGGCACGATAACTTAAGCCAAAATCCCATGATCACTAAGCGTGGAAATTTTCTGAATTTTTATTTTATTTTTGTTGTTGCGAACATTATTTCTTGTTGACCAATTACTCAGTGCATCGTCATTTCTACTTATATATACGTTTGGTTCTCGTATGGATATAAATTTGGAATTTTTTGTTTGATTTTGATATTACTTTTGTTCTGAATTCAAGTGTTTTGCACAAATGGGGTCGACGAATGGTCGTGAGCAATCGAGATTTAGTTACTCTTACAAAACATATTTTTGTGTGCATTAAAATGTTTGAAAGATCTTAGATTGTCGTAAGAGTATATGTTTTACTAAAACACTTGAATGCTAATAAGATAATCGTCACGAGGACAACTACTTCTATAAAATATGTTTTGGCGGTCTTTTATTAAGTTTGAGATTTAAATACTTTCTACTGATGCAATGATAGGAAGAAAAACACTTGAGAATATGTAGCTACGTAAATTCAAAATCAAGGACTATGCTTGTGACTAGCCTTAACATAAGTATTATTCTTCGTGGCAGTAGTTCTAGTAGCTAATACAATTGGCAGGCCATTTTTTAACAATAAAAGCAAATATCTCAAGAGTTTGATTAGCTTTGTGTAAAATAGACTGGTTTGTAATTATCCTTGTCCACTTATTGGGACTAAAATAGAGATTGAATAAAACCGTCGTAATTTCCATATAGCAAGCTAAACAAAATGATATAATTTGTGTCATGCCTGACATATTATTTCAGTGTGGAAACAATTTAAGATGTAAAATATTAATCCAATATTAATAAACATAAAATGATATATTTTGAAGACTGAAGAAAAACGATATACTACATTAAGTCAAAGGAGGAGCTAGGCCTGGGCATAAGCATACGAGTTTCATAGGAAAACTGCTCTTAAGAAACGGGTTTTTGCTAATATGCAACGAGTTTCAATCACCCCAAAAATTTGGGTGTCTCAAATAACAAGTTACTGATCTCATATTATATGTGATTGAAATTGTATTGATATAAACTAATCAATGTTTCTTATCGTTTCTTTCTTCTCGATAGGGCTAGCTTTATGGTCATAAAATCGGATTATTTAGATGCATACTGGTTCTTGAAGAAGCTGATCATTGAGTTCAATTATATAACAAATCACAAAGGGACATATGTTCTCTTAGAATGTTTAGCTGAGGAATAGAAAATATAGTATGCAATGATGCATTTTCAATCTAGTTTCTCTTAACTATCTGATGAATCATTAGTGATGAAAGGTGAATTTTTTCATATGATATGTGCTAGTCATATAATCAATCTTATTGGGAAGAATGGCTTGGCTGAAGTAGAGATTGTGAGACTACGATCTGAAATGCTACTCATATGTTATATTTGGAACAAATAGGCAAAAGGCATTTGACTAAATGTGTGAATCAAAGCCTTTTGTTGCATGTTTATTGTTAGGCAAATAGGCATCATGAATTTAATGTTTAGAATTATGTGAATCTAGCAAAAATCGATTGTGTTGCATGTTTAGAATCTACAAGTTAGAAATTATATGTATAGTGCCCGCGGAAGT
The DNA here is from genome assembly GCA_905132765.1 of Moricandia arvensis. Taxonomy (NCBI): domain Eukaryota; kingdom Viridiplantae; phylum Streptophyta; class Magnoliopsida; order Brassicales; family Brassicaceae; genus Moricandia; species Moricandia arvensis. The sequence goes on along the minus strand of CAJHQP010003210.1, from coordinate 68,235 downwards.
AGGTTAAGCTATCTGTGTTGTTTGATTTCGAGAAACGATACTTAATGTATTCCTTATCTAACTATTGTTTTATGATATGTGTTTCCTGAAAATTACCCACTCCATGACGTCTTTAGTCTATAAGGTTGCTTCGTTTTACAATTTTGTTCTTTTATTTCATGCAACCTGGTCACTATAAAAACTCTTTTAGTTCTAGGTTGACTATACTGACGAAGAATCGTAGTGTAACTTTGGTTCTGGTAAATTCAATCCATAAGTAATTTTTTTGATAAGTATGTGAATTTCATTATCATGGCAATGGTAATGACACAGAGGATACAATCAGGTTTTGAAACAAATCCTAATGTATCAAGGATGCTATCTAAAGCAGAGGTCTAAACAAAGCCCCAAAAAAAGGTAAAAAGACATTGCAAGACAATAGAGGTTTAGCCATATCCTTGAAGGAATGAGTAAAGCTTAGCTAAGTAGGAACTGTGTGAAGCCATCTATTTCCAGTTGAGTTTCACTTAGCCTTCGTACCGGACCCCTGTAGCGAAGAGTGAACATCATAGGAGAAAAACAACCGGAGAACAAACCGAGGACCCGCGATTTGTCCGAAGGCGACCCCAGAGAGGAGGACAGGCGAAGCAGGGTTGACTAAGTCCTGGTCCGGCCATCAACAACCAATGGAGTCCACTCCAGACACTGCAAGAACTCCAGAAGATGACAAATCGACTTCCTGATAGCCCTAAACCGAGCAAGAGAAAGCGAGCATTGGAGGCGCAGAGATGATACTACCTGAGGCAAGCGGAGGTTTAAGCTCTTAACTCCGGTCCCCTCATAGTAGCAAACACTCAAAAAGATTCAGCTTCAGATAAAAGGAAGAGGCAGGACACACGAGAATCATCTCCCTTCTGGAAATATGAAGAACAGAGGAGCAAGCTCCAATCGACAAACAACGGGAAAAGTTGCAAGCTTGGCTAGACCAGATCCTAAAGAGAGAAGTCCCAGACGATAGCCCCAAATCGTCGATTCATCACAAATACAAGATCCGGATGGGAAGCTCTACAAAGCAACCACCTGAAGAGATAGGAGAAGTGAAGGTGGAGAGACCATACCAGGTAAACAAAGGCAGCGACGCTCTGCAAACCGGCGAGCAATCCAAGCTGAAAAACTGACCCAGATCCAGCAAATCAAATCTCAGATCTACAACTGGAACGAAGCTTCCTGCGGGTAATCGACCATACACCACCTCGCCAACACTCCGGAGGCGTCGGGCACACACCCTACGCCTGGTTTGAACCCCTGGATCCGGCCGCTATCCTAAGGTAAACTAGAGATGCTGAAAGCAAAGAGGGGTGGAGAAGCCAAGGAACCACAAGAGAGGAGGCAGAGAACACTTGAGAAGGGGTGGCGACCGACGGTTAGAGAAAACACCGCCGGCCACCAGAGCAGCAAACAGAGAGAAGAGACTTGGCGGCGACGAGATTTTGGGAAGAAAGAGTCGAGAAAACCATGATCACATCAATCACCAACTTTTCTCTTCAGCTGCATGGGGCGTGAGACATCTGCAACAATCGAACAATATGGATCAAAACAACTAAGAATGATTCTATTACAATAAAATAAAATTATAACATTTAATGATAAATAATCTCATGTGTAACTGTGCATTCTATTAAAATACTTTTTCAGTGCTAGTTAAACTAACCTTAATGGAGCTCAAGTCATACGTAGACCATCAATGGCACTTTTTTAATATATCACATAAATGTAACGTTATCTTTATATATGATATTGTTTTAATAAAGATAGATAGCTACCCATATATCATCAAAGTAACTAGACTCTACCATTTTCTGATGTGAAATGTTGATGGATAACTGTGAATAGAATGTTCAATAGAAAATCTGCAATCCAAAATGATGACTCATTTAAGCTTAAACGGTTAAATGTGAAAAGTGGAAAATGATAATCAAGTCGAGAAAGAACCATTAAAAAACTGATATATTCTGTTTCTGAGCTCCTATATAACGGCAAAAATTTCCAAATTAAATATCCAGTAATGGTTAAAGATGGCGCTTCATCTTCTTGAAAAGGTTCTGAACAAATAAATATTTGTTCCCGGAAAAATAATAAAGCTATGTAAATGAGAAATGGTTTTCTTGTAAGGATCATAGGGATATTCTGGTAATGGGGCTGGAAGTCAAATATATTTATAAATCGACCATTGTTGTTAGAAAGAAGCTAAACTCGCCGCGGGGATTATGAAGCTTTGACATTAAATCAACTTGGCAGGTTTACTGTTTTTTTTAGAAAAGAGGATAATAACAACATCAGATGCTTTAATTTGATATTCACCCGTTCCCCACAAGTTGGAATATCGATGAATATATTTTTGGTAGACCATCTTAAACGTGCTGGGATGAGCTGCACGAGCCCCATTATATTAGAGAGTTTTTCGTACCATGTTCTTCATATACTTTTACAAACTTTTGTATCAAGAGTTTCCTATGTTAGCTGAAAATGGAGGGTCATCACAAACTTTTATTAAGCGTTGAGCTTCGCGGCTTTTGCATTATCCATCTTGTTCAAGCTCAGCTGATCCAACATGGTAAAGTTTCTATCTCATTTGTCAAAAGTAGTTTTAATATCTGTCTCGATTTGTGCACGCAGTCGCACTATTTAACTGCACAACCAATTGAAACTTTAGTAGGCAGTCAACTTTATTTACAGAGCCTTGACTAAGCTATAGTTACATTGTACACCTACAGTGATTTAAAAAAGATGGATCCTAAAAAACTAAAATTGCAAACATATGAGACTCAAAACAATCTAGAATTTACTTTTTCGTTTCTTTTGGTAAAATACAGGCAAGAAATTAAAATACAAAGTATAAGCCAGGAAAAAGCATTGGACCATAGTGTTTAACTGTTTAAAATAAGTTGACAATCAAATAATTATGAATAATACTAATTAAATACTATCGTAGTATATAAATCATACATATGATTAATCAATTGTCATAAACTATATTGTCAGTCAAAATAATCAATGATCATGAATAACAAGGACAACTAGTCAGGATCGACCCTGAAATTTAGGGGATTAAGCAATTTAGTAAAAATTTCAGCAAAAAGTTTTTTTACAAATTTTGAGGTTATGTTTATGTAATTTTCAAAAATTGGGGATTAGCAGAAGTCAATTTTTTTTATTAGGCTTTGCCAAAAACCAGCTCTACAAACTAGTTTGGTAAACATCATAACCATCAACTCTGTTTGATATGTATCTTATGTTAACCTCATGTAAATTTCAAAATATGAGTTGGACTCCTAGTGGACAAAAATTCAATATACAGATCAAGTGAAGGCTATTTCTCAATGTTCTAAAATGCGCTAGGCGCTCATTAGCGGTAGATGAACGTATAGCGACTAGCCGTATATACGGACGCCTAAACGGGGCATATACGGATATACAATTTTACATCAAAATATAAATATATGTTTAATATTATATATATATATATTATTTTAGAAATTGAATATAGAATATATTTTTAATGAAATTTGTATGTATAAGTATATAATTTTACATATATAAATAGTTTTCTAATTATAAAAAATAAAATAAAAATAAATATATAAAGCTGATGAATTTAAAATAATTTGCAAACAATTAAAATAATATCTACAATCATATAAATACATGAAATAAGTAAATTAATATAAATTATAGCATTAACAAAATATATAATATATTAATAGGTATTTTTTTGAAAGTTAATGCTTAAAATCCGCCTAGGCGTGCACGTAGACCGTATGATGTCCGACTAAACGCTATTATCCGTCCGAATTATAAAAACCGCATAAAATATTGTATAACTGAAAACAGTACAGTCAGCTACTATATAGCGCCTAAACGCCGCCTAGGCGGGTTCCTAGACCGTATTTTAGAACACTGCTATTTCTAGATTGTAGACCCCAGAAATTTGGTTTACATTTGAACTTTTTCTGCTTTTAGTATTCTTATCGTTTTCTTGACTTTATATATATTATTGAAAAGAGCGAAACAATATTTTGCACTAAAATTTTGTGTTTGGCCAGGATTTATAAGTTTGGACTGTGGTTTATCCCCTAGTGAGTCTCCGTATATCGACCCTCGAACCGGGTTAAAATTCTCATCTGATGCTGATTTCATCCAAACTGGTAAGCGCGGTGAAGTTGCGGATGATGAAAGCTATCATCCCTACAAGCAACTCAAAACTCTGAGATATTTTCCGGATGGAATCCGAAACTGTTATAATCTGACAGTAAACAAGGGAATCAACTATCTAATAAGGGCTGGGTTCTCATATGGAAATTATGATGGCCTTAATATATCTCCCAAATTTCATATGCACATAGGGCCTAATATGTGGACTTCAGTGGTTGTTGGATCCGAAAGTTATTACGAGAATTATCGTGAGATCATATACTTGTCAAAGTCAAATTTATTGCAGATTTGTCTTGTTAAGACAGGAGAAACTATACCAGTGATATCCACCTTGGAACTACGGCCATTGAGAAATGACTCTTATATGACACAACTAGGTCCCTTGGACCTAATATTCAGGCGGACATATACAAGCGATACTTTCGGGTATATACGGTATGTAAATTCAGCCTTAGCCATTCTTTTTTTCAGCCTCAGCCATTCTACATCCCAAGAAACTAATGAAAGTTCAGATTTATGATATGCTTTTAAATTGTTCATTAAGAGTAATAAGAGCACTACACCGTTAAAAGCTACTACCTCCGTTTCGATTTAGTTGTCGTTGTAGGAAAATTTTTCGTTTCAAAATAAGTGTCGTTTTACAATTTCAATGCAAAATTTATTAGTTTTATCTGTTATTCTATTTTTCTATTGGTTGAAATGTGGTTAGGTGTATAGGTAATTGTGTTTTTATCTAGAAAATATGTAAAATTAAATGATTTCTTAATCTGCGTGTACAAACCTAGAACGACAAATAAACCGAAACGGAGGGAGTATATACTAAAGTTGGGCATATTATCCGTTAAATTTGATTTGATATGTTATTCGTTTCGATTTGATCCGAAATATCTGCATATCTATAAAGCTTCAAAGCAAACCAAATAGTAAAATGTGATATATGTAAAAGCAAAGCAAATAACATATATCAATTTTTAAAACTGAATATCCAGTCTGTATATTTATAGATACATAACGTAATTATATATATAAGCCATTATATCTACATATATATTATAATATAGTTTTGGTTAAATTTTTTTATTTAAAGTTGTTTTCAAAAAACAATTAAGTTATTGCATATCCAATACAATTTTTACGTTGAGCAAATGTTAACATATAAGTTTTCTTATTAGGTTTGTTAATATTGTTTTTTTTGTTTTGCTTATCATTTCCATTAAAGATATTAATCTGTTAGTATGATATAATTGTTTTTATTTTATTATGAAATTATGAAGCTTTTATTTAATTATATTGTCGTCTTTTATGATGTTTTTAAACTGATAATGTATTTACGTATTAATATCTAATCTATTAAAACATAAATACAAATAAAATTTGACCCAGAGTTTTCTTCAATAATCCTGAGTTTTTCTCAATAATTACAATATAATGTCACTCACCTTTAATATAAAGATTTTAGAATATTACTAATAAACAAGCTAAATTTAATTTACAGCCTAAATCAAAACTAGCGTGTTTTAAAACCAATATATTCAAAATTCAGTTGACTACTATTAAATAACAATTGTGTAACACCTACCATGAAAAAATGGATCAAATATATATCATGATAATTCAACCAGTATATATATCATGATTAGTCAAGTATGTAATTATACATGAACTGTTTCTCATCTAAGTGTTGTTTAAATAGATTATTATTTTGTAACATTTGTGTGCTTTTTGATTGTTCTTCAAAATATTTACAAACTATTTTTGATAAACAATTGTATGGTTTGTATAATATGAAAACTGTATTTGTGTGATTTTCGATTGTTCTTCAAAATATTTACAAGCTATTCTTATGAAACAATTGTATGGTTTGTATAATATGCAAAATATATTTATAATATTTTATTTGGTTAGTTAGTATAAAAAGATGTTTTCGGTGCACCAAATCTAAACTAATAATTTTGTAATGAATTAAAATTAATAACAATCCAAATAATTTCCTATTTCAAAGTAATCATCATAAATTCATAACTAACAATAGTTATCTTGACATACAGTAGCTCTTGCAAATCACATTTGACTTACATAAAAAAGACGAACATACTGTTTGTAACCCTTTAACAAGAAAATAAATGTATATCAAAATAATTAAAAACACATATTATGTTTTCTTCACGTTCAAATCACAAACTAAACCTATGTTGTTAGATAGACCCACTTATTTACTTATAAAAGATTTTAACCCATTTAATTTGGCAACTTATGTTAATAGGCTATTTCTAAATTGGCTCATTTATTCACTCTCTTACAAATTTGATCTTTTAATATTTTAATGTAGCTTCAGTGCATTAGAATAATATATATACTAAAATGGAGTTATATTAGTGAAATTATCTGAAAATACAACACTTTTTTGACCATTATAATATATTCTACATATATTTCTTATTTGTTTCTTTTTTAAATTTATATTCATTTTATATATTTTAAAAATAACCACACTTTATTTTAAAATAGATTTCATGAAACTCTAAAAAATTATATATTAAGGCTATATTTATATCACTATTTTTTGACAACATATTTACATCACTATATAAAAAGTTATAAATATTTCTATAATTTTATTTCTTCAGTATTAAAATATTTTTAGAATGTACATATATATATAAACAAAAACTAATGTGATTTATTATTCTAAACAATAAATACAACATATAGTGACCTAAGGGTGTTCAATCCGGTAAAATCAAACCAAATAAAACCAAACTGAATAGAGAAAGTAGTTTGGATCTCGTAATACCCAATATACCGAATAAATAAAAAAATTTAAGAAACCGCAGTATATGGATATAGTTTTGATATATAAACTGATTAAATCAAATAATTAAATATAATTAATAATATATACATATTTTATTTTATTGATATGATCTTTATACTTAAAATTTTGATTTTAGTAAATAAATATTTTTTGAGTTAAAATTTATTTCCTTATTCTTATCAAATTATACAAAACATAGTTTTACTTTTTTGTTGGCAATGTGTGCTAATATTTAGTTATTTAATAATTATTGTATTAATTCTTACATTATTTCTGAAATTTTTTATTATTATTAACCTAATATATTTACTAATTATTTAAAATATTTAAAAGTCTATTTAAAACTGATATAGTTTATGTTTTATGAAAGTTGATATTTAATCATATAAAGTAAATTTCACAAAATGTAATAAAAGATAATATTTATGTTTTTGGTATAAAACCGAAAACCGATGGTATATAAACCAAATCAAACTAAATTAAATGTGGTTTTAATATGATAGCTATTTCTTATAAACCAAAATACTAAAAAACAACAAAAACCGAACCGAAATCCAGATTGGAATCCCCTAAGTCATATACACAGTAAGAATATGATATGTAAACATGTCATTTAAAACAAATATAATGTCGTAAATTATATATATATATATATAATATTAAAACTACATATAAATTAACATTTTTAAATCGGTAAAAAATACAAACCCGCGCTGGTCCAACTCTAGTTTATAAAATTATTGTGCATGCGAAACACCTACTTATTTAAATTTTGATAAACTGGATGAAATACCTTTTGTGATGATGTTCTAACCTATTTACTTTGCATGGCTAAACCGTTTTCCAGATATCCTGATGATGTTCTTGATCGCATGTGGGATCGGACTTACTGGGTCGAAAATGAAATAGACACAACTCTCAATGTAACTTCAACTAATCCTTTTGCAGTACCAGATGCTGTAAGTAGGTTTGGAATTTCTCCTAGAAATTCCAGCAGGCCACTATCCTTTTACGCGTCTCCGCGAGAAAAAGGTGGAAAGATTAATGTATACTTTCATTTTGCGGAGATCCAAGTCTTAGAAGCAAATGATATTAGGGAATTCGACATTTGGTTGGATAATACTGTTATCCGCAAAGCTTATACCCCTAAGGTGTTACAATCCGAAACAATATACAACATATCGCCACAGAAATGCACACGCTCCTACTGCAACTTGGAACTTGTACAAACTCAAAGATCAACCCTTCCACCACTGGTTAATGCTATTGAGGCATTCGAAATTTTGGAATTCCCATACGTTGAGACGAATCAGAACGATGGTATGTCACTATCATCTATGTATAATGTCTAAGCAAGATTAGGAAACTTGCTAATTATATTGACTTGCTCTTTCTGCCTCTATTTCAGTCGATGCTATGAAGAATATTCAAGCTAGTTATGGATTAAACATGATAAGCTGGCAAGGAGATCCGTGCGTTCCTGAAGTGTTGAAATGGGAAGGTCTAAAGTGCAGCTACACAAGCAAGTCTATTCCTCCAAGAATTATTTCCTTGTAAGATCACTATCTCACTTTTTCTCATGTTTAAAACTAATTAAAATCTCTTTATATATTTAATAGTTTAAATTTGTTCTGATAATGTCAACAGAGATTTATCATCACTTGGGTTAACAGGAGTGATAACCCCTGCCTTTCAAAATTTGACTGAGCTTCAAAACCTGTAAATCCCTACTACCCTTTGTTCGCTACGTTATGCACTCATAATGTTCATTAGAAAATCCAAACATATTACGTTATGATGATTTACGGTCAACTTATCTTAAATCTACAAAATAGCCAATTCATCTAGCAGAACAAAAGAGCATATTGCTTCATTTGTCTTAACTTTCTTTGTTGTCAAATAATCACTTTTTCTAAATGATGGAAATGAATTTTCTATATATTAAGGACCAAAAAGAGTTGTATTAATGTATATGTTGTTGATTGTTTTGCTGACATAAGGCATGCGAAAACATGTAATATTTTTTTTATTAAAATTCTTGTGTTTGCTCACAATTCTTATAATTAATTTTAACTTTAAAACATGTCATAGTGTGGCCATGGTTATTCTTATAACTGAGGCACGCATATATATGTGCGTGTGTGTGTGTGTAAAAATCAAGGTCACACACGGACACACACACATGTAGTTGCTGTCATAATAATATAGATTATGTAGATACTACTAATTAGACATATTAATTTATAAATGCATTTATGAATTAGATAGAAGAAACTTAACGACTTTTTCATTTATATATCTATATATATTTGTGAAATTTATAAAAGCAGACTTATAATAGTATAAAATACTAATTTAAATAAAATGATTAAAAGCAACTGGATTGTTTTTTTCTTTTTGAAAACAAAAGCAACTGGATTGTTTAGCCTTTAAATGAGAAAAATGGAATGATTTATTTACATTTTTAAAATGCTAGGGACTTGTCAAATAACAGTTTGACTGGAGGAGTTCCCGAATTTCTAGCCGAAATGAAGTCATTACAGATCATGTAAGTTGACTTAATTAACAATCATTAATTAGCCACTTATGTTTTTACTACATTCGGATGTTGTCAAAGTAATGCTTTATTTGCCTTGGCAGAGATTTGAATTGGAATAATCTTACGGGTCCTCTCCCTAATGCCTTTCACGATAGAGAAAAGAATGGGCTAAAGCTAGCGTGAGATTTTCACATTTTGTTTATTTCTGTTTCCATAAACTCTCTACAATTAGAGCATGTTCAATGCAGGTCTCTTAAGTTGGATTTCTTAGCGTACAATCTCTTATCTTTTAACTAAAAACGCTAATGGACGTCTCTTAAAATCATTATTTAATAGACGTCCCTTAGCGTTTCTATTTAAAAGATAAGGGATCGTACGCTAAGTAACCCAACTTAAAGGACATGCATTAAACATGTTCTTAGCTTTTTATTTAGCTGAAGTCTTATCCAGAAGCATTTGTTTTTATAAGGTACCAAGGAAACCCAAAGCTTTCAGCTGATGTGTCATGCAACAATAACAATCAAAATTACATTCTACCACTTGTTGCGTCGGCAGCTTCCCTGCTCATTATCACGGCGCTATTTTAATTTCTCATTCTTGTTTTCAAAAAGCTAAGGGCAACGCAAGGTACTTAACTATGTAATATTGAAGGATACCAAATGACATGGAGGGATGTTTTAATTATTGATACATTATTCTTTTTATGCAGTTCAACAAGAGTTACCAAGTAGAGGATGAAGACATTGTGATCCATTTGCAAAGTGAAAGTAATAATGGTCTTTTTATCTTTGAATTATATGTGTGTGTCTGTATTTTATGAATTCTATGTGTGTAGTTCTTCTCTTTTGTTTTGTTCTTCATTTGTCTTACTTTTCTGAGGAAGAAACCTTCTTTCAAGTTTTTATATTCTTTTCTCCAAAGAAAAACTGCATTCCTTCTAGCATCATGATCTTCCTCATTATCTTGATTGTTTTCCAAGTCCTTATCAGTCACCTGCATCCAGTCTGGATTACATGCATATTCCCCCACAAAATTATTGTCAACAGAGACCATAGAGTCCATCATGCTGCTACCATCACCAATATTCTGAATAAGAGAGTGCTCTTGGTGGGTACTGTATGTATCTGGTTCTTGGACCAGTTCAGCTGTGCTACTCCATCTCATTTTCAGCCTCTTGCTTTTCACCAAGGTCTGAATTGAATCTATAGTAAAGACTTTTCCGGCTCACCATGCATAGCTATACTGTTAATATTTTTGCTTTCCTCCTTCAGAAGAAAGCCGATATTATTGAGCAACCAGTGTAATAATTTGAAAAAAATGAAAATGGTATAACTAAAAAGGTAGGCTTACCAGAACCACGTGAACTTCAGGAACAGAACTGTGCAACTTTTTGACAGCCTTTACCAGTGATCAAAAGGAAAATAACAATCTATGCTCATCTGAAGACGAGACCAAACAATAACAAAAGACTGAATGCTTTTCAAGAACTTCAGTGTACAACTGAATTAACATTCTGAAAGAAAGTGATCCAACAATTTCGCAAAGAACTTTCTTCTCCATTGCGCGGAGAAAATCCAAAAAAACGAAGAAAAGAGGATACATCGATGTGGTTGTAGTTACCATATTGGATGTTGCAACTCATTCTTCACCATATTGAGAGAAGACAGGAAAGCCGGACAGCAGTGTTGCAGCCAAGACCCAAACCAACTAATCCATACCAGATAAGAGTTCAATATCCTCTTCAGTTGCATGTTCCATTGTCCACTTGGCAGCGCATAATAGCTTCTTTGAAGCCGAATCAATTTCAAATTCTTCTACAAATGTTGACACAACTAAAAGGTCATGTTTATCCTCGGTCTCTTGGGGTGAGATTTTTAACTTAATTTAACTTTTTTAATTTGTTTTTGCTAAAAACAGCTCTTAGGTCATGTTTATCATTGGTCTTTTAAGGTGGGGTTCATAAATTAATCTTGACTTTTTTTTAAAAAATTTTGGTTAAAAGACGGCTCTTAGATCTCTTATTTAAAAGACGGTTTTTAAGTTTTCTTAGTTAAAAATTAAAAAACGTTTCTTATAAAAGTTATGAACCCTTACTAAGAGACATCTAATGAAATGCATTTAAGTCTTTTATTTAAGAGACGTTTCTTAGGTTTTCTTAGTTAAAAGGTAATATACGTCTCTTAAAAAGGTAAAAACCTTTACTAAAAGACCTCCAATAAACATGACCTAAGAGCACCTCCAATGGGGGTTCTACCCATTGAAGATTTCAAAAATGTATATAAGTATATGTATATATTATATAAATGTATATAAATGTGGGGTCCACAAAATAGTGTAGAACCCTTTTGAAAAGTTCTAAAAATTTTTTAATTTTAGAGCTTTTGAAAAGGGTTCTACACTATTTTGTGGACCCCACATTTATATACATTTATATAATATATACATATATTTATATACATTTTTAGAACCCCAATGGGTAGAACCCCATTGGAGGTTCTCTAAGGCTATAGGAAAAGAGATCTTATTTGACGTCCGAGTATAATATTATATCCTGGTTCCTCAGTAGCCAACACACTATCTCTCAATTTGACACTGCAGTTTATTTCAGACTGAAGTGATGCGTATTGAGCTCCAACAAACTCCAGATACATGCAATTTTGCCTAACAGTTGTTTCTCTTGAGTACCAACATCAAGTCTTTCAAGTTGAAAAGCTTTGGCCATCTCCCAGGCAGACACATATCCCCACTCAGAACTGATCCAATATCTGACAAATACGTATCACGCCCATGATTAACAACATCTTTTCCATCAGTTACTCCAAGGGAAGATAGATAGGTGTGCTCCCAACTTAGCTATAAGCTCCACAGAGGTTGATTACCATTCATGAGCAGCAGTTGGAAGAGGTGAACCCACTGTTCAAGCTCAAGATAAGTGATCTCTACCATTGATTTGTATACAGCTTACTTGTTATATCAATTTTTTTTAAAAAAAATAAAATGAGTGATAAATAAATTCAATCTGCATCATAAAAGACTGATTTATTCTGCATTGCTGTGTGTTTCCATTCAAACCAAAACGTTTAGGAGATAATCGTCATAATCTAACGCGTCGGTCTTCATACAACCCATTTGACCTGCTTTTTTTAACACTCCACCTGCCTAAGACTATACAGTAGGCTCCACAACAAGTTCAGCAAGCATTTTAGACGTTAAAAAGCAAAAAAAAAAAAAAAAAACATTTTGATATTGTTTGGCGCCTGCGACTCGATAATTTAATTTTTTTTTTCAATTTGTCTTAGTATTTCAAGAAACATTACACTATTGAACATTAATTTGTCTTTAGGTGTGAGCTTATTATTTGATTAACAGGCACTTTTATTTTTGTTCCCCGGTTTACATTCTCCGATGATTACGGTAATCAAATGGGTCCACGGTTCTACATCGGACAAGTAATCTTGATAGGATTCCATGTGGTGGTTCCCATGTATTGCTAAAATTACACTAAAATGGTGTAATTTCCACACCAAAACGGTGTGTTATGGGTTAGAGATGTCATCATCATCTAATACTAGTCCTGACTCATGCATTTCAAAACACCAAAACACTTCTATTCAAAGCTAATTTAATTTCGCCAATAATAGATGTGTTATATTTATACGATGATAATATTGACACTGTTTGCATATTTTTAGGTAATCTCCTCTCGTTTGTCATCTATTTATATCAACATTTCAATACTATTTTCTATATTAGGTAGGACTAGGCAAAATTCTTGAACCCAAATTTCTTTTTTTATCCAAACTGATTTAAATATCAATATCATATATATATATATATATATATATATATATATCAAAATCAAACCGAATTAACCAAAATCTATTTAAAGTAATGTTTTAAAGTACATCTATAATCTTTAATCGAAATGTAACTTATTTTGTTTTTACTTAGTTAGTAACTAAAGAAAAATATAAATTAATATCAAAAGATATTTATTTCTAAAATCTAGATAATGCAAAATGATAAAACTAGAACCAAACTGAAGAAAGATAGGATATATTTCTTAAATGAAAATAAAAAAAATCAAAACCAGACTCAACCTTGTAATCAAATGTTAATAACCAATGCACGTCCCTGATGGTATGTCTAGAATCCTACTTATACCAAACAAATGATTGATTGTACCTATACCATGTGACAACTTAAAACTGTATTATTTGAATAATACTAATTCGGTGACTGAAAAATGCTTTTAATAAAAATATGGGAAACAAAAATAGATTAAAACATTGTAAAGACTTAAGTCTTTTACGAAGCACTAGAACATCTTTAAAAGGGTGATAACACATTTAAGAAAGTACTCAATAAAACACATTAAATTACTATAATAAATGTTTTCTATAATTTTTTAATTTTTAATAAACTTTAACCAATAATAATTTAATAAATTTAATAAATCTTCTTGAAATTAATAATATTTTCATAAAAAAACACAAAGTCTATTTTTATGAAACGATTTTTTTTTTAAAATTTTCATTTTAATGAAACGAAAGGAGCAGTAAATGGTTCTTTACAATTTTGTCTTTGTATTGTTTTTTTTGTTGTTGTTCTTTACAATTTTGTCTTTGTACTATAAGATTCTCCATTGTAGCATTGTCAACTTAACCTTTGATTTACAAATCTTTGTTCTTTAAAAACAAGTGAGTTCTTACAACTATTTGTTGGTTTAAACATCCATGTTAGCTTTTTGTATCCAGTTTGGTTTGGAAATAAACACTAAGTGAACCGGATCTAAGGGAATTAACATTTATGAATCCAACATTGAACCAAATTTATAAGTAATTGAAGCCGCGTATAAAATTTAATATCGAATTATCCAAACCAGCATACGTTCATTTCGAATTTCCTACTTTATTATAATAAAAACCTGAATTAACAACAAACCCTTCTTTCAAAACAATAGTTAAATTAACGAACTCTAGATAATTGAGTTTTCTTTAGCCTCCAAGTAACATAAATACCTTTCATTTGCTTATGTCCGTTACCTACGGACCAATCATGTGTCTTGCAACAAAGGGAAAAACATTCTTAAGAAAGGTATTACGTGTGATACTAAGACGCTAATTGTTTTATTTGGTTCTAGTTAAAGATACTATAACAGTATAACACCTTCATTATGATAATGTATGATTTTTAACTGAAAAGTATTTGGAAATTATCATAGTATCTATTAGTGAATCGTGTAGAAAAATGTGTTTCATATGCAAACACGTGAACATATCTCATCAAAAATACGTAATACTACCATCATCATCACTATAACTAGAAAATGTTCCAAATTATTAGGTAATTGATTCAAAACAAAACATTTTTTAGTTCAGTGTTTAACGATGATTATAAGCTCTAATTGTCAAAAGAAAAACTAATTTAGCTATTACAAGAATTTGTTAAACTCAATACATTACATACGCAGATCAATAGGTACCATAGATCCATCCAATACACTGACACACATATATCAATAGTTATCATAGAGGTCCAGAGAGCCAGTGAAGAAGATATAGCAATTTTGTAGGGTGAAACTATTGATAGCAACAAGAGAGTGGTCGTCCCAACGCGCTTGAGCAGAGGGTGATCATATCTTTATCAAATCTGAGTGGAGCAACGTCGCCTTTATCCGTACGATATCAATTATGATTGGGTCGTATAAAACACGCGCTGTCACCCGCACCTGACACTGGCAGTAGACATGTTCTGATGCAGACATGGAAGGAAGAGCAAGGACCAAACATAACTAATAATGGATTTGTATTGTAGACATGACTTTTGTACATGAGACATACTTCTTTAAATCGTGTATTATCCTTTTTTTTCTTACTTTCTCATAAATTCAAATCATGTTAAAACTCCTGTAACGATAAAGATTAGAGAATATTTAACGACTCAAGTAAAACAAAAATATTTATTTATGGGTCATGTAATGTAATTTATATATACACCTCCATTTCCCTTCCCTACACACATGAGGAACAACACTCCAATAGTCTCTTCTTCTTCCTCTTGCATCCATCTCTTAAAATCTCTATATTTGCTTAATCGCCCCCTATCAAAAATGAAAATGCTGGGTTTAGTTTTATGTGTTCTTACATTTCTTGCGGATTTCACAACAATTACTGAAGCAAGAATCCCAGGAGTTTACAATGGAGGTGGTTGGGAAACTGCTCATGCTACTTTCTATGGTGGCTCTGATGCTTCTGGCACCATGGGTCTGTCTCTCTCTCTCTCTCTCTCTCTCTTCTCTTTTTACATTTTCTCATGAATGTAAACCTAAAGTTCCCATCTGTTTTTGGTACCATACTGTTGTAATCTTGAGAATGTTAATTTTCACACATAAAAGGTTTCAACTTTAATACAAACCCAACTTAAAGTTCCCATCTTTATGTTCATTTATGCTTAACAAAACGTACCACATTGTCTAAATAACGTTTTCATAACGTTAAAACTCTTGGGCTATTGTTGATTCTTGATTTTTTTTATCTTCAAAGGTTTCAACTTTAATACAGTCTAAACCCTATTATATTTGAACCAGGAGGTGCGTGTGGGTACGGTAACTTGTACAGCCAAGGCTACGGTGTGAACACGGCGGCTTTAAGCACGGCTCTGTTCAACAACGGCTACAGTTGCGGCGCTTGTTTCGAGCTCAAATGCGCGAGTGATCCTAAGTGGTGTCACTCAGGTAGCCCTTCCATCTTCGTCACTGCCACCAACTTTTGCCCTCCGAACTTTGCTCAGCCTAGTGACAATGGCGGATGGTGCAACCCTCCTAGGCCTCACTTCGACCTCGCTATGCCTATGTTCCTTAAGATCGCCGAGTATCGCGCCGGGATTGTCCCTGTTTCTTTCCGCCGGTAAGAATATCAAGTCAAGTGTTTATTGGAGTCGGGAGTTATCTGGTTAAGACAAAAACTTACAGTCACTTCTGGTAGTTTTAAGATTCTGCGGTGTGAAACGTAATATTTCTCAAGTTTAGGGGTGCAGTTGAGAAGTTTTATGCCTGGATTCTGAATGATTGGGGTTGTGTCGGCATATTTAATAGTTTGGGGCATAAAATAATTGACATTAGTAAATATATGTGTCCAGTTAAGAAGTCTATGTGCAGAAATTCTGAGCAACTAGGGTTTAATGTAGAACAATTAAAAGTTTGGGGGTATGAAACCTAACATTTTAGAAGTATCATGATTTAATAATTAGGTTGAGTATTTGAAGAAGTAGGTTTTTTGTCGATTGAATTTAAACTTTGGATATTAAACTTGACATTATAGAAGTATGAATATTAAGGAGTTGAGGAATCATACTGTCTACATTGGGTTAATGGTGAACTATTTAAAGTATGGGGTACTAAACGTAACATTTTAGTAATATGATGGTTCAGTTGAAAAGTATTGTGCTTTGATTCTTCTTGTAGCATTTATGTCTGGTTTCGTACGCGGCTATTTACCAAATCTTATAAAGATCTTATTTTATGAAAAGACGAAACTGTCCTTCCAACAATCTCTTGTGTTACACAGCTATCAGTCCGCTTGAAAATAATAAAAGTCATGGGTAACAATAATGAATGTATGTTTATTTAGTCAACACGCGTTTTCTAACTTTTTTCATTTTATAGAAAGCCGTAAATGACGAAAGAACCCTTTCTTTTAATTATTACAGAGTGCCATGTCGGAAGAGAGGAGGAATGAGGTTCACGATCAACGGCTTCCGCTACTTCAACTTGGTTCTGGTCACAAACGTCGCCGGTGCTGGTAACATCGTGCGGCTGAGCGTGAAAGGAACAAGGACGTCGTGGATGAGCATGAGCCGAAACTGGGGGCAAAACTGGCAATCAAACTCTGTATTGGTTGGTCAGGCACTTTCGTTTAGAGTCACAGGCAGCGACCGTAGAACTTCCACGTCCTGGAACATCGCTCCGGCTCATTGGCAGTTTGGTCAGACTTTCATGGGAAAGAACTTCAGAGTCTAAGGGCAATTTGGGGAAAGCATCTGCTAAACCCCATTTATTAGTATTTTCTACGTATTATTATTACTACAAAATTTCCAAGCCGAAGGCAACTAGTAATTGAGAAATTGTTATATATAGTACTCCTATAATATTGTTTTTCATGTTTCCTGACCACTAAGAGCATTATTATCCACAAGAAACAATTAATGACTCTTAATCATTTTTTTATAATTTAAGAAGGAAAAGTGAGTTTAAGAGATTTTGTTAAGAGATTGGAAAATTTGTGTGGTCCATTGCAAGTTTCTTATTAAGTGTTCTTAAAAAAATTTAAACATTATTTTTTTGACTTAAAAGTTATTGATAAAATTATTAAACATAACATTTAAAATGTAGATTTTGATATTAAAACATGAAAACAAAAATAACTAAAATAAATGAGAATTATTTCAAAGAAAGATCCGAGCTCAGTTGTTGTCTTGATGATCCCCAAATCGATGTCATATATGTTCGACCAAATCATTTTTAAGTTGTTGATGTATGTGTCTATCACGAATCCTTGTTCGAGCATCCATCATATTTGCGATATTTGTAGGGATATCATGTGATAAATCGAAATCGACATGTGAAGTTCCGTTGTCTTCTCCCTGTTGGAACTCTGAAACATCATATTGAGTGTATCCATCTCGTTCGTCTTCTACTATCATATTATGGAGTATGATGCATGCTCTCATAATCTTTCCGATTTTGACTTTATCCCAAAACAGCGCTGGATTTTTAACAATGGCAAAGCGAGATTGCAAAACTCCAAAAGCACGCTCGACATCTTTTCGGACAGCTTCTTGATGTTTAGCAAACAAAACTGCTTGCGGCCCTTGTGGTATAGGAATAGATTGGATAAAAGTAGCCCAATTTGGATAAATACCATCGGTTAGATAGTAAGCCATATGGTACTCTCTTCCATTACATAGAAAGTGACTTTCGGAGCTTCACCGTTTATTATGTCATCAAAAACAGGTGAACGATCAAGAACATTAATATCATTTAATGTACCTGGAGGTCCAAAAAACGCATGTCATATCCAGAGATCGTATGAAGCAACCGCCTCTAAAACGATCGTTGGTTTACCCGAACCACGACAATATTGCCCTTTCCAAGCGGTGGGACAATTTTTCCACTCCCAATGCATACAATCGATGCTTCCGATCATCCCGGGAAAGCCACGATACTCTCCAACATCAAGTAGACGTTGAAGATCATCCGGTGTCGGTCTTCTTAAGTATTCATCGCCGAACAAATATATTATACCCTCCACAAAATTTTCCACACATAACCGAGTTGTTGTTTCACCGAGACGGAGGTATTCGTCGACCATATCAGCTGCAGAACCATACGCCAAGACACGGATGGCTGCGGTACACTTTTGAAGAGGAGAGAGACTATTCCTTCCGAGACCATCTTTCTTTTCCTGAAAGTATTGAACTTCATTGGAGAGTCGATGAACAATGTGCATGAACAATCGCTTGTTCATTCGAAAACGTCGGCGGAAGAAATTTTCAGGATATGTTGGAGTATCACTGAAATAATCATTCCATAAACGAATATGCCCCTCTTCACGATTTCTTTCAATGTAAGATCGTTTTTTTCTTTTTTTTCTTCGTTCGTCTTGGTTGCCAAGAATGGTTAACTTCTCAAAGGCTTGATCAAAATGTTGATCAAAGAGCTCTTCCAATGTATCATCAAAAGATTCATTGAACGTATTTTGAGAAGATGAAGCCATTATACGGTGATTAAAGAAATGACTTTAAGAAAGAAAAGATAGCTTTGTGTTTGGTGTTTAAAAAACCAGAAAATGACTTTGAAGTTTAAAGAGAGAAGATGACTTTGAAGTTTAAAGAGAGAAGATGCATTCGTTGTTTTTACAATAGAGTATAAATAGAGAAGATGAGTGTTGATATTTATAAATGAAAATGGACAAGAATACATACAAAAGAAGAGTGGACAATAATACATACAAAATGAAAGTGGACAATAATACATAAAAAGCCATAGTCCGTGACATACAATAATACAAGTGCACAATAATACAACAGAAACAATAGAAGACATACAATAATATAATGCACATTAACAGTAGAAGACAACATACAACAGAAACAAAACAGTACAAGCTGCATGTATGCAGTCCGTGAGTGGTGGTGTGTGACTTGTTCCCCTGAAAAGTACAAACCAAAAAATAGAGAAATTAGAGAAGCTTGAAACATAGAAAACCAACTACTTATATTACACATCAAGACTCATAACATTGACAGTTTAAAAAGTTACATAGATAACATTTCAGTAATCAGTTTGTCCTTAAGTGCCACTTCTAATTCAGTAAGTGGCTCTCTTTTTGTAAGCAAACTGTCCAGAAGTTTGGTCTTGTTAACTTTATCCTTCAAAGCTAACAACTCTTGCAGATTTTTCCCTTCTTCTACCACAGACCTTTTAGCCTTCCCCTTGGCTGCCTTAACACCAATAGGCCTATCCATTGTTTCGTTCTCTCCATTCACACTGGGTATAGATGCTGATGACTGAAATGATGGTTCTTCTCCGACCCTCTTTCTTTTTGAACCAGAACTTTGCTGAGTACTTCCATAACTCCCACGCCACTTCTGATCATTCCTAAGCTCTCTCCAGGCATGTTCCAATGCGAATTTCACCTTGTAGTCGTTGAAAAATATTTCATGTGCAGCCTTCAACACATCATCTTCACTCTGGCCACTGGTCCTTTGTTTTGTAGCCGTATCATATGAACCCACAAACTTGCAGACACCCTCATTTATCTTCCCCCACCTTTGCTTACAATGGTTTTGCTCTCTCTTAACCAAACCGACAACCTTGGGACTTGCATTATAGTAAGAGGTTATCCTCTTCCAAAAAGTTCCTGCCCTTTGCTCATTCCCAACTACTGGATCCTTGGAGGTGTTCAGCCATGCACTGATGAGGACCAAGTCTTCAGCCGTTGACCACTTGGACCTTTGCTTACGGTCCTCACCAGTTTCTGCACGTGAAGCAGACCCTCCAAGGTCTGGAGTGGGTGCAGAACTCATCATGAAATGAGTTGGGTATTCATTGTTAGATGGTTGTTGACTGTTTAGTAAATGTAAAAAGCTAGAAGACTGGCTTTGATGAGAGTCCATAATGAGAAGAAATTGAGAAGTTGAGAAGAAATATGAAGGAGATGATAAGAAAGAGAAGGAGGATTGTGTGTTTATAGAAGGCAGGGAAAGAAGAGAGGGAGGATTGTGGAGGGAGGATTGTGCGTTCAGATGCATTCATGGCAACTTGCTTTTACGATTTGATATATATCTATCTAACTAGTTCTATTTATCACACATTAATCAGTTCTAGCTAACCATCACTTCTATTTATCTGGTTAGAAAGGGTACCTCGATTTGCCATATCTCTGCGTGTATTACCTTGAGCTCAGCAAGAGACTCATCATGAGTCTTGTAAAGTATCAACCTGTAGAGGAATTTAAGAGACATAGAATCAATAGCTAAAACAAATCAACAAGCAAAAACAAAACAAGGATAAGAACATAGCTAATCAACATTGATCCATCCATCTTAATTGAAACTAACTTACAAACAAATCATATTTGATCTATCCAAGTCTAATAAGGCAAAGCAGTGAACGGTAAACAAACAAATCATATTTGATCTATCCAAGACTCATAAGGAAAATATGATTTGGTATAGATCAAATCATAATGAAACAACAGAAGAACCGGTTTACCTTTCGATTTTTGCTGAGCCACCGTAGTAAAGCTTCCAAGAGAAGACCCACCGAGAAACCGTTTCGAAGAGAACCAACAAACAACATAAAAAACAACCGATCAGACAAAGAATATGCATAATCTAAGACATGCATAATCAATAAGAAGACAATGACCGCTTACCTTTCAATTTCAGGACAGCCACCGAGACAGAGCTATGTTGCCTCGAGGAGAACCAGAGAGAGAGACAGAGAACCACCGAGAGAGAGGGAGAACCACCGTGAGAGAGATCGGTCGCCAACAAGACCCACCGGAGGAGAGATATGTCGCCTCGAGGAGAACGACCGAGAGAGAGAGAGAACCACCGAGAGAGAGGGAGAACAAGAGAGAGAGAGAGGGAGACGTCGCGATAAGAGACACCGAAGGAGAGATCCATCGCCTCGAGGAGAACGAGCAAGGGGGAGAGAGAGAACCACCGAGAGAGAGAGAACCAGAGAGAGAGAGACAAAGAGAGAGACGTCGCCGATAGGAGACACCGATGGCGACGTCGTCGTGAAGATCCACCGAAGAAGACGAGGAATCGCCTTTCGCCGCAGAGAGCTTTCGAGAGAGAGACACAGAGAAAAGAGAGAGAGAGTTGATCGCGTTTAACGCGTAACCGCCCCGTCTACCTCTCACTTCTTGACGCGTGGCACTAAGAGGCGCACTTTCCCGGCCTTACACAAGAGGCGAGTCTTCGAGTTTCTTCTTTTTTTAATTTTTTTTTATTAAATTAATCTTAAGAGACATCATTAGAGTTACCGATAATGATGCTCTAAAAATTCCTATTTTCTACCTCTGAGAATTCGTGACGGGTTTTCTTTTTGCTGATGTGGTCGTTGAGTGTGTGAAAGTAGAACAGTGGCTAAAATGGCTCATGGTGTTTTTAGCGTGTGGGGTCTTATGTTAATGAGTTTTCTTTTGGGGTAAAATTAGAAGTTTGTTAAAAGTAGAAGGATCTGAAGTAGATACTAAGTATTCTGCTATAGTAAAGAAGCAGTGTAAAAGGGATTTTAACGCTTCTTGTAGACCTTTATTATATTGTAACACTAGTGGTTTGTCCGCGCTACGCGCGGGTTGTCTTAGACTTTTGATATAAACTTTTGAATTTGATTTTGAATATTTTTCTGTTTTGTATATATGGTTGAAGACAATAGATTTCCAATCTAAGTTTTGATTTATTTAATAGATATGTTTGGTTGATTGGTATTCGACCGGTTGATATTAGTGGTTAGATTCCTTACCAGAGGTTAAGTTTCACGTGCAGTCTTAAAAGGATATAACCTATAGTGGTTATGTGTACATGGTGTTCGGGAGCAAGAGGATGTAGTGGCAGTGTTGAACTTTGATGTAATTATATACTATGAGAGCTGATGTATAGGTAACACATTAATATTTAATTGAAACGTTAAGGAGTTATGATCAACATAACTTGTTGCTATTGAAAGGGGTTTCTATTTAAAGAGGAGCTATATTTTGATATTTTGACATTTTTTAATTTTATAAAAATTCATTTTGATATTAGTGGTTATGTTAAATTATTGTGATTATAACGTTAAAAATATTATGATTATGTATTAAACATCGGTTGTGTTATTAGATCATTTTATTTTTAATTATTTTAAAATTGAGTTTGGTAATCACATTAAAAAAAAAGAGTATCCGTGATTTCTTTTTTTTTGTTTCGTTTCTCAAAGTGATGAAAGATGAAAAAGTAATATCGTAAATGTATTTTATTTATTTGTTCTTATGATATTTTTCTTTTTATTCTTGAAGTTTATATATCTTTAAATGAAATTATGTATTTTTACTAAATTATTATTTATTGACTTAATTTTGCAATAGATGTTAGTTATAATATGTATTTTCATTAAAGTATATGCTATTTTTAGGTTATCACATTTTATTTTATTTCTCTAACCTTTTTTTATAAAATATTTGTTTTGATTAATTATTAATCATTATTGTAGTTACCATCATTTTCGTTTATGATTTCTTAACTAATTATATTGATTATTGTATTACTCATTAATTGGATAGGAAAACAGTTATACCTTCCCACCAGTTTCCTCGTGATGAGCTTTTGGAATCGCCTTCCTCTCCATTTTTCATGTACTGCATAAGTTAAAGATAAAGAAGAAAAGCAGAATCCTGAAACTAATAATACATATAGGGCCACAATACTTGTAAAGAATATAAGTTTTGTTAAGTTATTCACGTAGGTTTTATGTATATGATACGTGTGACTACAACTTACAGTATCTCTGGTGGTAATCGTTGTAGATAAATCGTTTTCTTGGCCTCCATAGTAAATTGAAGAGCTTAAGTTGCATGGTGGTTCTGCTTCTTCATTATGGTAACTGTTCTTATCCTTTTTGTGGGTAATAAGTCCTGCTTAAATGTAGGACACATAAGAAAAAAGTTTTTTCCTTACCTCCAACTATTTTGGGGTTGATGCTAGTGAACAAAACAACGTTTAGCTCAGAGCTGTAGCTTTCAAATTTGTTATGAGAGGCGTAAGCTAAGACGTCAAACAGACAAACATACACATTTACATCCACGTAAGATGCAATAGCAGCGTTACGGAACCAGATTTTCTAAGTTCCTGAATGTTAAGAGTAGAAATGAGATGTACCTGCTAAACTTCTCTGATGGTGCATGCTCAGATGAAGATGGTAAGGCAAAGATAACCCCAAACGGCTTCAGGCCAGAAAGATGCGTTACTGCTGAAACCGGTCCATCTCCAGATATCATCGAGGTGGTCTGCACAAGAAATCAAGTTGTGTAACGCTAAATCTCTAAAAATAAAGATTGCAGCGAAATCAGCTATATCCAGGAAGCACAAAGATCAGATACATACTTGATACTTCATTGCCAATCCCCTCTTTGCTATTTTTTTCTCAAAGAGCTACCCTCACTTCCTCACTTGAAGCAGCTTGTTTCAGTTCTTTATCCAGAATAAAACCAAATCTAGCACCTGTTATGGCAGTACAATAACCACAAAACTCAAAATAAAAGATCTGAAATGGACATTGTTATGATAATAATGAAAATAAAAAATGCAGTACCAAAGCGAATATCATAGAGGATTCGCAAAGGATCATCCAGATAAGGACCATACACAGATAAGCCTTGACAGTACTTATCAAAAGCTTCCTCGATGATGAGATCTCCTTGTTGTGATCTCTCCTTGTGAGCAAAAGTCCACATGAAGCCGTTACAGAGAGGTTGTTGAAGTTGAAGCTTGACAACGATCGAACTTAGAGATTTACACATTTCCTCATGAGTACCATCTAAAAATTTAAGATTTAAGGTGCAAAAACGAAAGGAATCCACAAAAAAACAATATACTAACAACCAGATTTGCAATCTAACTATTCCACAAAGATCACAGCTTTCGATTAAGTAAAAGCGTACCTCTTGCCGCAAGGTGCCATCGATAGTATTAAAGTTCTGAACCAGAGTATCCATGGAACTGGCCATAGCCCGTGGCCAACAAATGCCCATTTTGCGTGTGAGAGAATCATGCTATCCTGGAGTAGTGAGCCATGATGAACTTGGTCCGCTGTAGTGTTCGATCCAAACATTGTTCTTTATGCAAACTTGTACATACCAATACCATATAACCAACACCCTGAAAGAGACGGCAAACAATCCCTTCGGGTTTTCCGTTTGCGATGGGTTCAAGCCGATGAATCAACTTGCGGTCCATGAAATTGTTGACAAAAATCTTCTGCTCAAGAACGAAATAATCTGATCTCTCCCAAGCCGGACAAATTGAACATCGGACCTCAAGGAGAGTTCGCCCATAAATTGTCTTTTGTGATCATCCCAAATCACGATCTACCGACTACAAAGGTTGCATATGAAAAGAATTTCCATGACGGTGACTTCACCCCCACGATCCACATCACACCGGGAAAATATAGTATAAGGTTAGGCCGCAGATTAAATATGGTTGCATCCCACACTCCCAAGTGAGACCCTTTACCTGCAATAATAGACAAATCACAAGGTACATTAAAAGGAATGAGCTAAAAAGCTCAAGAAAGTGAAGGAAACACGATGAAACAAATATTTTGGGAGACACAAGCAAACATATGCGCACCTAAGCGTTATATATGCAATAAACAATTATCTGGGCAACTGTTAATTAAGCGGATGTTAAGTTGAACAAAGTGAAATGATTGTATAAGTTACATTACAGTTGAGATTCTTAAGCTCACAAACCTGCACATGTATCATGTATTGTGAAAGATAAGTAATAAACTCCTAATCTCTGAACCAAATGAGATCAATAATTTTTTCTCATACCTCTGCTTTGCTTGAGTCATCGGTAAGGGTGAGGTTATCTCCAACCTTAGCAAGTAATAAACCGGGCAAAGAAGTGTCAGCTCCTAGCTGCAAATTACATCAAACAATGTCTTAAGAGAAAGTATAAAAGTCAAAAACATTCACACAAACACATGAAAAAAATTACACATAATCCCAGTTCTGTAATAATCAGAAACTAAACAGTAAAACATCCACTCAATCTTTGTTCTCAATTTCAACTGAGCAAGGAGAAGTGGTTGCTTTACCTCGAGAATTGAAGAGACACAAAATTGAGATCTGTGTTGCTAGACATTCTCGGCCCGTACTCTTCATATTCTATACAAAAAAAAGTCGCAAGCCAGCGATGAAAACGAAACCAGCTAAAGAAGAAGAGGAAGAAATAGGCAAGTGAGAGCTTAATACCTCAACAACAGATGCATAGATGTAAGTTTCATGATCTCCATAATCACCATAGAAATCATGTTGAGAGATCTGGAAGCCGTGCGGGTGGAGGAGCAAGTGTCTTGATTGTAGGGGAGGTGGAGCAGCGATGGAGGAAGTTAGAGTCATGAAGGAGATTAATATTACCATTCCAGTTAGTATCGAGAATCTGATCAGAATTCCGATTGGCATCTTTGGAGGTTAGAGTCATGGAGGAGTAAGGCATTGAGGGTTCGGTGTCATCTCCCCTACCGCGGTAGTGAGAGAGAAAATCAGAGTCGGAATCTGAGGCAAACATAGAATCAGTAGTAGGGTTAGAGTTTGGTCAGGGAAGAAGAGGGGGAGGAGGAGAGGCCATGGGCCAAGGAAACGTTTGAGAGA
This sequence comes from Moricandia arvensis, assembly GCA_905132765.1. NCBI lineage: Eukaryota > Viridiplantae > Streptophyta > Magnoliopsida > Brassicales > Brassicaceae > Moricandia > Moricandia arvensis. The sequence continues at coordinate 41,759 of CAJHQP010003210.1, read as the reverse complement.
ACGAAGAAGAAGATGAAACGTGAAAGCCAAGAATTTATGGGAAAATAGGAAAGTAAATTCAAAGTTTATTAGGTAAGAAGCCCAAACGCAAACCATCTATAATATCAATATAAGATACAACAACAGGCCCACATAGCAAATGAAACGAAAGTTTAGTCGAAAGTTAAGGAGCTGACAGGTGTCCAAAAACGCCCCATCCTTCTGTGATGACGTGGCAACATGTGGAGAGAGACAAAGCAACTTTATTGTTATAGATGCGAAAGATTGGGTGTGTTGTTATGGTTTAATAACTTCATTTCATTTTAGACTAACTCGATTTGCTACACTCCATATTTTGATAATAAATGAAGATAAGTTCTAGTATGTGCACTAAACTATGATATGTTGGTCATTTTGCAATGCAAAAACTAGTGAATGATTAAATGGTAACAAAATTTATTATCATGAATGCCTTTTTATAACAACATTGAATTTATGTGTTTTTGTGCAACTAGCATGTTTGTATAAATTACATGCAAACAAGTTTTGTACAGTTTTATCTCTATTTATGCAAAACATAGGTCGTCCTACATCAATTAGCAAATCGACCAAAAAGATTTTACATGATTGATTGGTGACCCATTTATCATTTTTAGACGCTTGTTGGTAACTATACTTGAAATAAAAGTAAAGAATTAATTGTTTGGTCATTAATATTTGAGTTATCTAAGAAACAAAGGTTGGATGGATAATATTTTATAATGTGTGGGAATTCTGTGATCTTATGGGATTCCTTTAAAAGCCTAAGTGCTAAAACAAAACATATGATAGTGAAATTTTGTACGCAAGCAATCAGATAATTACGAAAAGTATTAATGTTGCCTTATTCCCTTAGCCAAACCAAAACCATCCAATATAAAATTGTATATTATACATAGCTTTTGAGTATATTTATTTGTCTATATGTACATTTGATAAATGATCAATCCTTTTTCATGTTACCATATCATTGTTCTAGTTGAAATATGTATAGGAAGAAAATGAAACAGAAAGAACAAGGTAGAGTTTACTTATCAGAAAAAAAAAAACAAGGTAGAGTCAGAAATGAAAAAAAAAAAAAAGAGTCACATCAAGAAGGAAAGTCTATGGGCACTTAACGAGGAGAAAGAAGATGAGACTCGCACATGGGTGGTGGACTGGTGGGTTCTTTTTGTTCTCTCCCTGAACTACCTATAAATGTCTTCCATCTAACTTTTGGAAACTATTTATCAAGAAAAAAATATATCTGACTTTGTTTTTAAAATGTGTCTTTAAAAGCCTATGCAAAAGTGTATTAATAATAAGAGTAACTTACCAAATGGATCACATTTGTTTTTTCTATTACAAAAAAAATTACTTTCTGCTGGAGGGTCACATTTTTGATTGAGAAGAGTTTTTAATTACTTTTATACTCTTAATGAACCAAATAGAAGAATTGATTTGTTTTGTTGGTTTGGTTTGGTTTGAACAAAAAATATTTAGTTTGGTTACCTCTCCTTATTTATTAGGTTATTAGTTCGTCTCCTTTATAGCATTAGAAACTGGTGTTTAGGTTGTGTCGTCGTTGGGTTGTCGAAAATGCCTTTGTGGATGTGCGTGAGGTGGACGGATGAGGTGTTGAGGGGGTCTTCGTGGACGGGGCATGGGTGGACGGGGAAGGGGTGGACGAGGTCTTCGTGGACGGGAGAGGTATGGACGAATGATGAATGGAGGTTTGGATCGTGGACATGAGAGGTGTGGATGGAAGTCGTCTAGACTGGTGAACGGTAATGCTTTGCATCATATTGACTTCTTGGTGTCCTGAAGCACATGACGAATAAAAAATAATAAATCTGGTTTAGAGTAAATGTTGAGCCATTCACTCGAGAACTGATCGGTGGCAAAAAGCTTTGGAAGAAGACGGTTGTCCGATGTTTTATCTCTCCTACAAGAGAAACAAGTGAGATTAGTCACAGTAATTGAGAACAAACATAAATCAAAACTTCCAGAGCCTCCAATGAGAAGGGTTTGAAAACAAAATTAAATTTGGAAAAAAATCTGGAAAACGAAAAGGGAAAACTTGATTTAAATCACTTTGCGATTAAAAGTAAGAAAAAAAACTAGAACTTGAACTTATCTTGTATTTTGGATCGATCCTACCAGGAAACCTTGGACGAGGCTGAGCTATACTTACTCATGTTTGTATCTGAATTCTGATTCCACCGCTTCTGCTACTCTCTCCCGCGGTACCATATATGTTGAAGAACCTTGGATTGTCTTTGTGACAGAACCTTCGCCGTAAAAGTCAACACTTTCCTTGTCTCCACCAACAGATTTGGTCTCAGGCCTATTTCCACAACTTCTATTGACTTATAATGGACCTAAGAAGATACAAACCTCGTCACCAACACAAATCTTGTTCGTTGGATCTCGTAAGCCTATCTATGATCGTGCTTTTAAATACTCATCTCATCTCACGGAGACCATTCAAGTTTCCAACAATCTTCTTTTTTTTCTACATCTTTTTTTTCTGTAATCGTCTTCTTCTTCTCTTCTTTTTATTCAAGATCTGGTTCATCTAGCCAAGAGAAAGTTTTTGTCAGAAAGTTTTTGTCAGGAGTGAGAAAGTACAAGGAAAAGAAAGTAATTTTGGAAAAATGATTGAAACCTAAGCTTGTTACACTGAGTGAATCAGAAGTGTTTACTTAGTTTGGTTGAAGGGTAATTGAGACATTCTATACAGTATAAGTGTGTCACTAACAAAAAGTGCTTGTTCTTGTAATTGATAAGTCATAAAGTGACGTTGGATATAATTTTTTCTAATAATGGTTACAACATTTTACATTGTTACCTATTGTCACTTATACTATGTACAGTGGTGAATGTTATTCAGCACTTTTTTTTGGCTAAAGCACTTTATTTTTACATTTTTAACACTTTACATTAATTTCTCTCCATTACACATATTAATTCCACGTACATTCAACTTTTTAGCTTCAATTGGAGACCATACTTTAGGAAAACATAATGGTAAATTATTTTTCATCAAATTTTATGCCATTCATGTTGATTTTAAATTACATACATGGGTCTCAATCACTACCTCTCAATTCCTTAAGATGAAAAATATTATGAAGAAAAAGTTCATTCTCCAGTGTCCGACGAGGAACAAATTGAACATAAATTCACACACACACAGACACACATATACATATATATATATATATATATATATATATATATTCAATTCTTCAATTAAATTTTTTCATTTTTATGTTCAATGAAATTGTTACCGATTAATAAAATTCAACATCATATTTTACTATCTTATTTTATATCTTAATTTTTTATTGTGTTGTAAAAAACAATTATCATTTAAAAATAATTTTTAAAATCAAGATAACAAAACTTAAACAATTTAAAATAATTTGATATGGTTTGGTTGGTTGGAAAATTAGTTTGGAAATAGGAAAATTCCAAAAAAAAAATACATCAACTAATTTTTGTTAAAATTTTTAATATCCAAAATTTTAATACATTTACTTTTAATGTATGCTACAAAACATTAGATGCATGTCATAAAAAGAAAACTGCGACATACTGTAAATTTAATGTAATTTTTCTTTTAAAAAAATAATTTAAATTTTAAATTCAAAAGGAACTTTCGAACGTGTTTACATTATAGTGGAATAATTATTGCATCCAAATTCGAAATAAATGCTAAACAACCCAAACAATTTTTATTACAACTTGCTCACACAATGAATTCTTGATCATGATATATTCTTCCGTAAAATTTCGCTTTACAACTTCGTTTTCAGATTAATCCACGATTCAACTCACTTCACCTCGTCATCTAACGTAGCAATTTCACTAATTCTAGTGGGAATTGTTGCGATTTTTGTAGTTTTAATCATTATTGTCTTGTGTTCTTTTTTTTTTCTTTTACACTTTTCGAAAATTCAATTCACAAAATCCAGAACAAAAACCCATCAAAGCCCATGTATAATTTGGTGCCTCTTTGTCAACGTTAGTCCCCGGGATTAGGATTAAGCGGTTGCGCGAATAATTTATATTTATATTTATAGTTTATAATTTTTGTTCTTAAATTAAAATTATATAAGGAGTTTTGTTAAATAACATGAACCTTGTTAAACGTACAAATGAAATGGAACGTAAAATAAGATATCAAATGAAATATTAATTAATTATGTTAAACATAAATATAGGAGTTATACTGTTTGTAATTATCAAATTAAATCAAAGGAAAGATCTTTTTAAAGATTTGTTTTAATATTATAGATAAATAACCTATATTTTAGTTACAACATATTCAATAGATTCAAATTAAAATCATGCCACGTTAAAATTTAAATATGACTCTGTTTTAATATAATAGATGCATTTCCTTAGAAAATTATTGAAGCACGTTATATTAGGGAGAGTTAGGTAAACAAAACAAAACAAAAAGTTAAACAAAACAAAACAAAAAAGAAAATTAAATCGACTTGGTCCAATTCCAGCAAACCAACAACAAAAAGATTGATAAACTAGTCAATCCTATGTTCAAAATGTTGCTGCTGCACGCACGAGTATCATCTTCATCTTTAAATTAAAAAAAAAACATAAACTAAAGATTCATTAATGTCTACTTGTTATATTACTCGTTCCGACCAATGTATAATATTACTTCACTAAACTGAAACTTGGTTGGAAGTTAGGTCAGCTCGAGCAACGTTAGATCTCAAAAATCGAACGGTCATTAACTTGACACGTCATGTAATATAAGTTAACCCGTCACGTCGGATCACATTACCCATCCTCCTCAAAAACAAAGAAAAAAGGCTCCAAAACTTTTGAGTTGACTCAGTCGGATTTGGAGGAAGACGAAGAAAGATGAAGTGTTTCCACTTCACCAATGGCGACAAGAGAGGACAAAACTGCGTCGTTTCACGAGCTTCGAGACCGTCGTGGGCTCGTTCTCTAAGCGTGGCGTCGTCCACCGCTTCAGACCCGACTCGCCGGTCCGAGTTTGACTCGGACTGGAGCTTATCACCGGAGAGTTTCGGTTTCCACAAGCCGCTGAGTCAACGTTGGACCGGTGGTGTGGCCGAGAACGATCTGAGGGTGTTCAGCTACGGTGAGCTGAAACTAGCTACCAAAGGTTTTAGTAGAGCTCTCATTATCGGCGAAGGAGGGTTCGGTTGTGTTTATAGAGGCGTCGTTGATGGTTTTGACTCGAAGATCAATGTCGCCGTGAAACAGCTTAACCGTCAAGGTTTACAGGCATGACTCTATCCTTCTCTTTGTACTCTGTTCTGCTTCATTAGTTAGTGGTTGAATCTAGTTGGAGGACACGAGTTCGATTACCGTTGAGAGAGATAGCTTATTGAAGTTTGAATCTTTTTTGAAAAAGGTTGAATCTTTGTGTGTTCTGTCTGAAAAAGGTTGAATCTTGGTGTGGTCTGTCTGAAAAAGGTTTAATCTTGGTGTGTTTTGCCTAAAAAAGATTGAATCTTGATGTGTTCTGTTTGACAAAAGGTTGAGTCCTGGTGTGTTCTGTCTGAAAAAGGTTGTGTACTGTCTGAAAAACGTTGAATCTTGGCGTGTTCTATCTGAAAAACGTTGAATCTTGGTGTGTTTTATCTGAAAAAGGTTGAATCTTAGTGTGTTCTATCTGAAAAGAATTGGATCTTTGTGAATGTTTTCTGATGAAGGTTGAATCTTTGTTATTGTTATTGGATTGTCTTTTCGTATGTGTGTATTGTTGTAAATCTTTGTTGGTGTGTGCTTTACGTTCTAGCATTCAGGGGCATAAAGAATGGATCAATGAGGTGAGTTTCTTAGGAGTAGTGAACCATCCAAATCTAGTGAAGTTAGTTGGGTATTGCGCTGACGACGATGAAAGAGGGATGCAACGGCTCTTAGTTTATGAGCTGATGTGCAATAAAAGCTTGGAGGATCATCTTGTAGGCAGAGTCATGTCTGTCTCTCTTCCATGGATTACAAGGTTGAAAATTGCTCAAGACGCTGCTCAAGGCTTAGCTTATCTTCATGAACAAATGGACTTTCAGGTTTGTATTTCACTCAAACATTTAAAAAACGATTTGTGTTTCGGTTTTTCTTGATCTTGGTTTTGTGAATCTTGTAGTTAATTTTCCGAGACTTCAAGTCTTCAAACATCTTGCTTGATGAGAGGTTCAGTGCTAAGCTCTCGGATTTTGGATTGGCTAGACAAGGACCTCCTGAAGGACTTGGTCATGTCTCAACTTCAGTATGTAACCTCCTCCTCTTTAGCCTATTGGAGCCTCTTTCTTGCATTACATCTCTTGAAAGTCTTTTGTCTTTGTTTCAAAAAGGTTGTAGGTACGGTTGGTTACGCAGCTCCTGAGTATGTACAAACGGGTAAACTGACATCAAAGAGTGATGTTTGGAGCTTTGGTGTAGTGTTGTATGAACTGATCACAGGTAGACGAGCGTTGGACAGAAACAGACCTAAAGGAGAGCAGAAGCTTCTAGAATGGGTGAAACCTTATGTATCAGACTCTAAGAAGTTCCATGTGATTGTTGATCCACGGCTCCAAGGACAGTACCACTGCATCAAGTCTGTTCAGAAAGTAGCTGCTTTAGCAAACAAATGTCTAATGAAGCAACCGAAATCTCGGCCTAGGATGAGCCAAGTAGTTTCACTTCTTGAAAGCATCATTGATGAAGAGACTGAAAACGCTCCTACACCACTTGGGGATGAAACAGAAGAGATCATGGAAGCTGAGGTAAGTGGAGAGAGTGAGCCTGAGATGACTAAGCAAGGGAGTACTTATCTAAAGAAGGTTCTTGTTCTGAGGGATAAGATGAGCTTAAACAAGTCTCTTTCAAAGCTAGACTGGCGAAACTGGACACCAGGACTGGTTAGAACATGGTAAAAGATAGTTTTGTTTCATTGTATATAATCTTCTTATCCAAAGAACTGAATGTAGATAATGCAAAGAAGTCTCTTGTTTTTGTTTTGCTTATAACAAAGCTTGAAGTTGAAGACATGAGAGATCACTTATACTTTATGTCAGTGTTCTAAAAACGATTTTTTCGAACAGGTTTTTAAAAAATCAGTCTAAGCATTCAAAAACTCGGTTTAGACATCTAAAAACATTAATCCTCTATAAAGCACCCAAATACTGCGCTTTCTTGAACATTGCTTTTATGTTAGTAAACTCTTGCACTACAAAGATTAATGATGAGCCATGAACTTGAATCCTCTTGGTACATAAGCAGAAGCAAAACTGTACATCTCCACTAAACAGAACAGAACATCATTGTTTCTTCCTCAGACAAACAAAGGTGAAGCAGATGGACGTGGATAAGCAGCTGATATTCCACCAACAGCGGTTTGCCGAGCAAAACCTGCATTTGGTTTCTGGCTGAGGAGAAGACTATCACTTCTCCTACGCATTCTTTTCTCCATCTTATCAATGTTTCTACCTCCTCTTCTTGCTTCATGCAAAGCTTGGATGTGTTGGAGGTGGGCAACAACCTCATTCATGTTTGGCCTCAGCTTTATCTCTGTTGTCAGGCATCTCAGCGCTAGGGTAGCTACTTTACATGCTTCTTCCATTGTGTACTGATCATGGAGACGGTTATCGATAACTCGGAAGATCTTCCTCTTGTTTGCAAGTAATGGTTTTGCCCAGTCCACCAGTTTTTGCTGTCCCGGTGGACGGTTCTTGTCCACAACTCTAAGTCCAGAAAGTATCTCCAAAAGCACAACACCGTAGCTATAGACATCACTCTTGGTTGTTAAATGACCTTGAGGAAAGTGAAAGAGTCAGTGGTGATCACAAAGAAGTTAAACAACAAGAGCTTTGAGAGATTAACTAACCGGTCAGAAGATACTCAGGAGCTGCATATCCATAAGTACCCATGATCCTTGTAGAGACATGGCTTTTATCACCCGTTGGACCGTCTTTAGCTAATCCAAAATCAGAAAGCTTGGCATTGTAGTCCTGCGATCATATCAAAGAGACGACTTAACCATAAAGTCTTATAGACTTTAACAACCTTGTAACCTCACATCAAAGAAGCTTGTACCGCATCAATAAGTATGTTAGAAGTTTTGAAGTCACGGTATATGACTTGAGTCTCGGCATTGTGGAGAAAAGCTAGGCCTTGTGCAGCGCCAAGAGCAACTTTCAAACGTAGAGTCCAAGATAGTGGTTGGAAGTAAGAACCTCCTGCAACATCAAGAAACAAGATTGAATACTCATAAAGAGTTATGTAGACAAGAGAAGAGATGAGAAGACAATACTTCTGAATAAATGATTCTCTAAGCTTCCACGAGGCATGAACTCATACACAAGAAGACGATGCTCATCCTCTAAGCAGTAACCAACAAGTTTCACAAGATTAGGATGAGAGAACTGTCCCAAGTAATTCACTTCAGCCTACAACATAAACAAAACATTCTTCAATATAAGTTCATTATATTGAATCTCTGTGATTAGCAATATATCTTACCAGCCATTCTTGATGACCTTGCCAACCATCTTGGTTAAGCCTTTTGACAGCAATAACCATACCGGTTCCCGGTTTAGATGCAGCAAGAGACTGCTCATCAATCCATCCTTTAAAAACACAACCGAATCCACCTTCACCAAGAACACTATCTGGTCTGAAATTCCTAGTTGCTGACTTGAGCTCAGCCAAACTGAAACTTTTGAGGTTTGGAGATTGCAAGATCTCTCCTTCGGTTCGAGGGTTTGTTCTGATCGATACAGAAGAGCATTTGCTTCCCATGCTTTGTGTATCATTTGCCTCTGAGCTCATGTACTTCGAACTCACACCTATGCAAGCACCAAACAGATAGTTTGCGTATAGAAAAACTTTAGATTTCACCTTTTTTACAAAACCCATTTCTTAAAAAGATCACTGCTTTTGTTGTGAGAGATCAGACAAAAGTAAGAATCTGAACTTTCGTACTTGTCTTTTCCTCTGACTAACTATGATAAGCCGTGAATTAAACCAATTACTTAAAACGACATAGTTTAAGGAGAATTAATCAATTATTAGCATTAGAAAAGATCAATTTGTCAAAATCTAAGCCTAACTTTTAAGTTAAGTCACCTTATGCCTCAACCACCAAAAACCTAACCTCCAATTTTTAAAAACCTTTTAAAATATTAACAACAAATCTAAATCAAATATTCTTTTACAAGTCAAACAATTTGCTTTTTTTTTAACACCGTCAAAACCATTTGCATGAGTAGTTTTTAGTCTATTGTATGTAAAATGAAAGCTTGAGGCTGGGAAGTACCTGTGTTACTTGGACTCTCAGCTTTAATCTGAGCACTCAAGCAAATCCCCATGATTTTGAGACGGATCAAACAAAACCCTTTATGTATTAACAGACTAGAGATCAGAAAGGTTTGAACTTTATCAATGGAAACTTAAAAAGGGAAGAAACATATCAAAACTTGTGAGGATATAGAGATTTTTAATTTTTCATTTTGTTGCAGTGTTTTATAGCTGGATAAAATAAAAACTATTAAAGAAACCGAACAAGTAGCTAGTGAGAAAGGGAGTGGACTCTTGCGCACCTATTCTTTTTGTCAACCAGTAAATAGAGATATATAGAGAGAAAGAGAGAGAAGAGACAAGTTTCTGTCCACACCTTGCAATTTTTGCTACAAGTTGCTGAGAGAGAAAGGTGTTGGGAGATGGCATTGGTGTTTGGTGATGGACCGGTCCTGCCTTTAAAACCCTTCTCTTTTTTAAAAAAAATTTGTATTCTTAATTTAAATTTAATGTCAATTTTGTTTCTGTCCGGTTTTAAATTATATATACTGTCCACGACAAAAAAGAATATACTGGCAATGATTTAAAACATATGTATATATATTAAGCGAAGTTACATTTCAGATTAGTGTTCAAAGGATCCTAGACAAAATATGTTTTTGAAAATATATATATATATATATATATATATGTGTGTTTTTGTCTATCATTTAGACTATATATAAGTGAAATATTTTCCGGTAAGTTTAAAATTTTAGTGGTTTACATTGAATCATTTCTTTATCATTTTATCTAATTCAGAAGAGATGATGTTTTGCAGTATTTTATTTAAATGGTAACAAAAATAAAAATAAGAACTACTTTGGACGTCTTCATAAAAGTCAATAATTTAAGTAATTTTTAAATATATATGTCTCTTTTTCAACCTCTTTCACATAAATCAACATACCACCCTTTTCAATTTCCATAATTTGATTTTCACTTTTTGACATTTTCTTCTACCGTTTTTCTTTGGAGCACAAAAATATACAATAAGCCGGAAAAAGTTATATATAAATTATATATAACGTTGGCGATAAAGACAGAGATGAAGTGATCGCTTACACTGCGGTCAAGTTATCTTTAACCGTTGGATCGTCAATCTAAACATGCAACTCCGGTTCATGTCGGCTTGGTTTTGACAATTTTAAATGACTTTTTGTCACAGTTTCCAATCCGATAATAAAATGTTTCAAACCGCATTAATCAGCTGTGGCATACTACTAAAGATGTACACACGCTAGGCACCTGAAAAGTGAAAGCAAAACAAATCTTTTCATCTGCTTTCTTAAGCAACTTTTACGTGATTCTGGATTGGACTATAAAACTTTACGTGACATTAATACTATTCAACCTGTGCTGTGCTTATTTACATAATACAAACATGTATGACATTTTAATTAAATTAAAATACAGAGTACACCAAATGTACTATTTATAAGTCATATCCGTGGGGTGGCGGGAGGGGATTTAAAAATTGTCGATCAAAGCTCTATTAGGATTAGAAGTGAACCGTGACAAGAGAAGTAAAGGACACTAGCTTGTGAGGAATATAGACTTATGCAGACCGTAAGGAGTAATTTATATTTTAAATAAATTATATGGTATGGCTTAAAATTTTCAATGTTTATTTATAGGCTGTAATTGGTTATTAAATTTAGGAATATTATGCATGAAAGGAATTAAAAAATTAAACACAAATAAATGGATGTTTATCATGAATATTTATAACTACATTTCTTTTCTTCCATATATTCCACAAAGAAATTATTGTAATGAGATTTGATTTTTTACTCCATCAAATGGTAGTTCTTTTTCCGGAATCTATCGACTAAGTCATTTCATACAATTTTATTCCAAAAGTTAGTAATCAGATTGCACCCATAATGTTTTTTTTGCCGTCGAAAAATTGTTCTATTATTCAAACTGGAGGTGAACTGGATAACCATACCGAAATAGAACAACCAATGAAGTAGAGTGCTCTATGGAAAGACCTAACAATCATAGCTAATGAATCTGAAATTTGGTTTTGCATTCTTGGAACATGGGTGATCTTGAAGTAGGGGAAGCAAATCTTCAGTGTCTTTATTTTCTCCAGTTATGTTGCAAATCCTCGCCAAGCATTGAGTTCCTTAATCATGTCGATCAAATCTTTGCAGTCAGTATCAAATTTCTGACATGTCGAATGCTAAAGCATATTCTCCATCACCCAACCTAACGCTTCCAACTCATAATGCATGGAAGATTCTATGCGATTGCAATTCCGTGTACACATAACCTCAATATTTCCCAACCTATCTATCCAGACTCATCTACATCCACTAAATTGTCCAGTAGATGTCCATGATCTATTTATCATGCAGATATTCCTCAAGCTTAAGAGTTGAGGTTCTTGAGCACTATGATCTTGTGGGGCTGATGGTTCTTTCTCATTTGCTTTGGACCATACTTGACATTCACTTTCAGCATAGCGAACTAGTTCCAGAGAATCTCTATCTATTTCCCTAACTAATGACTCGCGCTTACTAGGAATTCTTCGTTGAAAACCAACTTCGGTTATAGATATAATTTTTTTCTTAAAATGGTGGTTCAACAAGACAGCGGACCAGCAGAGCATATTGGAACTGGGAGGCACCGAACCGTTCCACTGCTGAGAACGAGAAGTAGTCGTTGCTCTGTAAAACTAGCCTAATGTATTACCCTCAAGCTATAGCACCCACCTAATTCAAGCTTTCGTTTAAACCAGACAGAAGACTCTCGACTTGGACTGGGCAGCTTAGAATCATGCCACACCAGAACCGGCCAGAGGATCCGAGTCAGTGTCCCACCATGCGGGGACAATGAGATGGTGGGACGAGGCTAATGAGTTGTCTTGTCTCTATGAAGATAATTCACATTTACAAAATCACGAGAAAAAAAGTCAATTTGCAAAAGGGCCTCGTGGTTAATGGGCTACTAATAATAAATTAAGTCACTTATGTATTTGAATAAGACAGTAATTAGAAGTGTATTAGCCAGTCGCCAAAAAGAATCAAACAATGTCCGTGATAGTATCTAGCTAATTTGCTATTCAACCTAATGTCCATGTTTCATGTCAGTCATCACATTTTAAAACAATTAAAGGTCAACTTTTGTTATCATTCGTCTTCATTTTTAGTTAATATATATAAATCATTTAATCGAATCAATTAAATTATAGTCTTAGTTTAACTACTTAAAAAAGTTATTATTTTTAGTACCACAACTAAAAATTACCTAAACAATCAACCAAATCGAGAAGTTTTCAATGAAATCACAAAGTGACCCAACTTAATTATTGGATTTCTGGCCCTTATTGGATTTCAGGCCCATACATTCCAAAAAAATCAGGAAAGCCATCGGGAGTGAACTTATCAAAAGTGAAAACGGTCAAAAATTACCATCAACTTACAAAAAATCTAAAATAACTTTCAATTGATTTAATGATCAACTTTTTGTGTATTTGACGTTACTGAAATTAAAATTTACAATGATAATTTTTAATAGTTAGAGATAAGAATGGAAGTTTGTTCTTTGTTTCATTTTAAAAGATAAGATTTTTAACGAATTTTTATTATTGATAATGAAAAATATAATTGTTTTTTAATTTCTTCTTCAACCCACCTCCTCCCGTTAAGTTATGTTAATTGCATTTTTTAATTTACATTTTTCTTTGGTTTTATAATAGATTAAAGAAATATTTGTAGTAATGATAAATATTATTTACATACATTTGTAAAACTAGCAAATAAATAAGCTAATAATTCGGTTTGCTGCAAAAGTAGTAGTCAAAGTCACTTCAAAATCCCCGATAAAAACATACATTAACACAAAAAAACCTTTTTCTCTCATTCTCTTGCGAAAGAACCAAACATCGTCGAGCAATTCTTAGCTCCGGCCACCGTTTCGACGGTTGCCAGAGGCAAAACCTCCATCCTTTATCTTGTTTTTTTTTGCTTTCCCTTCCCTCGTTCCTCCTTAGTTGATATGCGCGAATCTCTGTGTGGTCGAGACGTCTCCAGCGATCCTTGCGGTTAACAGCGACGGATCTCGACGTATTATGGAGAGACGGCGAGACTCATGGTGGACCAGCGGAGGCGAGAGTCGGCTTTTAGAGCTGAGGTTTCGTCAGATTCAGTTTTTTTGTTTTGAGATCCCGGCGAAATCCTTACGGCGGCGGCGTGTGATGTGAAGAGGCGTCTCCTCTACTCCAGATCTACTAACTCTAGTGGCGGTGAGACAGTTGGAGGAGTGGTGTAACGGGCAGTTGTAAAAGGGTTTAAGCTTCGGTTCTCGGAGATGATGCGCAGCAAGGAGCCACGACGACGGTGTGGTCTACCAGAGAAGAGGCCCTTGTCGGAGATGCGCGGCGGAGCTCTACTTCCCAGCACCGATGATGGTCCCGCGATCGATCCGGTGGTAAGAGCCCCGCACCCTTTGAAGCTGCAATTGGTGTTCTCGTCTCGTGGTAGTCGCCAAGGTCCGTCTTTCAGTCCGAACACAGTTTTTGGGTTTCTGGCTTTGGATCGAGATAGAGTTTTGCCGGAGGTATGTGACTCGATCGGAATGCTCCTTTGGTGTTGGTTGTTAGTACTCGTGCTGAATGTGTATCATTAGGATACTAATAGATTGAGTAGAAATGTTAACTGGTCAAGTTTCATTGTTCTCGTGTGTTTTAACCTATCTTCGTATCTCAGGTCTAATTTTAGGGTTCAAGAGTCGGTTCATCCCGAGTCGTGAGTTGAACTCGATCTCGTGGTGGTGAAAATACATTGACAATTAGATTAGGTAGCGTATGATCCAATTAAGTGATCGTAGGTATTACTAGGTCTCGTCGTTTGTATGTTGGATTAAAATCATTGCGGTTGTAATCTTGTACTCACCTCTTGGCTAATTGAAAGTTGATGTTGAGCAAAAACCAAAGTCACTTCAAAATCTAAATTTTAGAATTCGCATTAAGGTGTGTAAAACAATTATAATGACATCCGACAAGATGCAATTCATTGAACTAACAGTCTTGGTTTATCATCATTGCCGTGTTTCAGTAACATGACAAGTAACTAATTAGGAGAAATTATCAAAAATATCATTTTTGTTTCATTTTTTTATATTGGGTAAATCTCTGAAATAATCTTTTTAAAGTTTTTGTCACAAAATAACTTTCAAAAACAAAATTGACCAAACTTGTCTTTTTTATTTTGAAAAATTAATATATTTTCTATTTTTTTTTTAATTTTAAACTTCACCCCCAAAACCCCACCCCATAACTCTAAACCCTAAGTCTAGATTAGTTAACCCAAGGGATATAGATGTATATTTACACCATTTAATACTTGTTATTTTTGGTCATTTTTCCTTAAAAGTTATTTTTGTGACAAAAACTTTTTTAGGTCTATCTAAGGGTATTTCTCTTTCATTTTTACCTTAATCACTTTTACTTTTATATTTTTTAAGAGGAAAAACACACTTATAACGATGGAAAATTTTCATGTTTACCTCATTATTGGTACCACTTTTCATTTTTAATTTCATTAAAGAGACATTTTATAAATAGCATTTTTAAGAGGAATTAAAAAAAATAATAATTAAAATCATAAATTTTACATTTTTAAACCCTACCTCACCCTACCCCCACCCCTCAACTCTAAACCCTAAGTCTTAGATTAATTAACCCACTGATTATAAGTGTGTTTTCCTCTTATTAAAAGTGATTAAGATAAAAATAAAAAGTGGTACAAGAAAAATGATATTTTTGATAATTTCTCCTAATTAGGAAATTTTACATTCTTAAACCCCACCTCACCCTACCCCTACCCCTCAACTCTAAACGCTAAGTCTTAGATTAATTAACCCACTGGTTATAAGTGTGTTTTCCTCTTATTAAAAGTGATTAAGATAAAAATGAAAAGTGATACAAGAAAAATGATATTTTTGATAATTTCTCCTAATTATGAAATTTTCATGTTTACCTCATTATTGGTACCACTTTTCATTTTTACCTTCATTAAAAATATATTTTCATAAATACCATTTTTAAGATGATTTAAAAAGAAAAAATTAATTAGAATCATAACTTTTAAATTCTTAAACCCTAACTCACCATACTATCACCCCTCAACTCTAAACCCTAAGTCTTAGATTAATTAACCCAATGGTTATAGAGAAATTATCAAAAATACCATTTTTCTTGTATCACTTTTCATTTTGACCTTAATCACTTTTACCATTATTTTTCAAGAGAAAAACACCCTTATAACCATTGTCTTATGATTTATATTTTATTTATTTATTCCTTCAAAATCTGATTTTGAAGAAATAAATAAATAAAAAACAATTAAAAGTTTCGACTGCAAAGACAGAAATCTGTCAAAATTCAGATCTTTTATAACAAAACAAAAATTTTAACTTGTCTTTAAGCCATTTTAATCTCTAAAATTTTTAAGTTGACCAAATCATTTTAAATACTCAAAAATCAACCATTAAAGTTAATGGTTGAGTTTTCATAAATAACTTAGTCAATAAAAATAAATTTAAAATAAATAACATTTAAAAATGAAAATTAAAAAATAGTTAAACAAAACCTGAAAGCTATTTTGGATTTTTTATGCTTCCACATATCTAATCCTCCTAGCTAAGATGTGATGAACTCCAAGACGATTCAATCAATTTCAAAGTAGTCTTCGTAGAAACACTAGCATAAGACAAGCTTCAAGTATTCTTTAATTCGCGAAGACAGACATGCAAAACTCAATATTTAACTTTTTAACTACTTTGCTTAAGATTTGGAAGCAAAGATTAATATCATCCAAGGTAAAGAGCAAAAAGAAAAAGATATGAAAAGACAATTGAGATAAATTCACTTTTTCGGAAGAGTAAAGCTTAACATAACTATGATCAAAAGAACCAGAATTTTATTAATCTCAAGCCAAAATAGAGATAAAGGAGAATAAATAGACCCAACTCCAATTAATTTGAAAAATACCACAAAATCGCATAGCAAAGATGCTATCCGCAATGAAAGATAGATATAATATAATACAGAAATAAACAAAAGAAAATGAGTGGTGATCGGTGGCAAGTTACTCATTGGGCCAGAATCGATATCAACTTTTGGAAACCTTGAAAGAAGTTTGTTTGTACCGAGTTATGTCGGACGTTTAAGGTTGACGGAACTCGTCGATGAGTCCCTTCAAAGGCAACTAAACAGAATAAGCTTGATTTCTGGGTAGTTTGAAAGGAACAATTTCTTTATTAGGTTAATCGGAAAAATGGGTATAATACAGTCTAGATTTAGAAATATTGAAAATCCTAATTCTAGTCGCTTGGTTTGTGTTCTCTCATTTCTCCATTGATATTCATCTTCCTTTTATAGGTCACTGGTCGTTGATGCCCTAAGTCGGTTTTCACCTGGGCTTTGACCGAAATAGACTTCGACCAAAATGACCGGGCTACTAGTCATTTTGGCTCTTTCGCCGATTTGTCAGACGACCAAAATTACACCATTTTGACTTTTATAGTCCAGATTTACTGTTCTTTGAGCCTTGAAAAGTGGATGCAACCCATCTCCTACAAAGTTGAAGCAATTGTAAGAAGTTTTTTTTTTCCTCTAATCAATGTCAAAATATAACAGCCACGATTGAAAATACAAGCTTTAGGAGTACATACATACAAAAAATAAAAGCTTAAGTCGGTTCCCACCATTTCCCGTTCTTGATAATAAGCCCTCCAACTTTGCTATCTTCTTCCTTTTTGCTTCTTCGAAAAGTGGGGAGAAACCAAAACCATACCTCCACCTCTCCGTCTCCGGCGCAATCTCTCGATCTGATCTGGTAAGAAATTTTCTCCTCCCTTCATATGATCTCAATTTCATTTGGAACCCTACCCTAGGCTCTACCATTTTAATAGGATTTTTAAAACCCTAGATTTCGTGTTAATCTGCCCAAATTAGGTTGTGAGATTCTCTAGGGTTTCGTGAAAGATGCCGGCCACCGCAGGAAGAGTCCGCATGCCGGCGAACAACCGTGTTCACAGTAGCGCGGCGCTTCAGACTCACGGCATATGGCAGAGTGCGATCGGTTACGATCCCTACGCACCAACAGCTAAAGAAGAGCCGAAGACGACGACTCAGAACAAGTCTGAGGACACTGAGAACTCTTACGCGAGTTTTCAGGGTCTTTTGGCTCTAGCGCGCATCACTGGATCGAATAATGACGAGGCTCGTGGGTGTTGTAAGAAGTGTGGGCGTGTGGGACACTTGACGTTTCAGTGTAGGAACTTTTTGAGTACAAAGGAGAGAGATGATGGTGTGGTTGAAGCTGATGTTATGTCTGGGTTGGAGAAGATTAGGAGTTGTGTTGGGAGAGGTGAGGGGAAGGTGGATGAGAGTAGTGAGGAGGAGGAGGAGAGTGATGAGAGTGAGGATTCTGATGTTGATTCTGAGATTGAGAAGATTATTGCTGAGAGGTATGGTAAGAAGAAGGGGAGTAGTGGTAGTGTTAAGAAGAAGAAGCGTGATGAGTCTGGTTCTGATTCTGGAGATAGGAAGAGGAGGAGGAGGTTGAAGAAGCGGAGGACGCATAAGAGGAGGAGTGTGAGTGAGTCTGAGGAGGAGGAGGGAGAAGGTAGGAGTAAGAGAAGGAAGGAGAGGAGAGGGAGAAAGAGAGATGATGATTCTGATGAAGATGATAACAGGAGAAGAGTTAAGAGAAAGAGTAGGAAGGTGAAGAGGAGAAGGAGGAGCAGGCGTAACCGTTCTGATGATTCTGATTCTGATTCATCTGAGGATGATGCAAGTGGTAGGAGGCAGAAGCGTAGGAACAAAGTGGCAGCTTCTTCTGATTCTGATGTCTCAGGTGACGATGATTCACGCATTGGAAGAGGATCTTCGAAGAGGTATGAGAAGAAGAGCAGGAAACGCCCTTACAGGAATGATTGAAGTAAAAGATCGATCAGGTTCTGCCATTATGTCTCTCTATGTACAATAATGAAACCAGCATATGGGATTTGATTTGTGTTTGACTCTTGTGGTCTCTTTGTTTCAAGAGCCATCTATGGTTGAGATACTGTTGTGTTGTGTTAATCGTGTGAGAGTCTTATTGATGCTATGTTTCTAAAGTTAAGGTTTTTAAGTTATGACCAATGTGTTTTAAGAGTGAACAAGTCGGCCATAAAGCTTACATGTCGGCAACAGTCGTTGTAGAGATATCACAAGACTCGTGAATTGGTTTTTGGAATGGTCTCTGAGGGTAGTGTCGTCATTTAAAGAGCTCGAGTTTCATTGCTCAGCTCTTATCTCCTTGTGGGTCATGTTAATCTCTTCTCCACCGTTGAAGCAAAAGTTAAAAAATATCAATCTTGAAACTTTATATATCCCAAGAAAATAGGTGAAATAGTTTCATAAGAAAAGATCCTCTACAGAGAAAAATATCTCAAAACACACACACAAAGGAAGAAGAAGATGCCTTCAAGCACATTCTCCGGAACTGTGAGCTCGCCGAAGCTATCGGTGGCAGTGGACATGGGCAACCCTTTTCTTAACCTCACCGTTGATGGTTTCCTCAAGATCGGAGCTGTAAACTTATCTATCTCTCTTTGATGGATCAGTTTCTATTTTTTTTTGACAGATCTCATTGTTATCATTTTAATTGTCTCAATGGGTTTTAGGTTGGAGTCACAAAGTCTCTTGTGGAAGACACTTACAAAGCCATCGACAAAGGTAAAGTTCTAAAACCAACAAAAAAAAAGAAGAAGATTGACTCATTGGTGGATCTGTTTTTGTGGTCTTATGTTTTGTGTTGTTGATCATGTGGTTAGGGAGTGTTTCCAAGAGCACTCTTGAGCATGCGGTGAGTACTATTTTATCAAACCTATGTTTATAATATGTGTGTGGTTTGAAAAAAAAGGTCTCCTCTTTTAAGTTTCTGAATCTGTGTTACTTGCACATTATGGTTGCAGCTTAAGAAGATGTGCAAAGAAGGTGTTTACTGGGGTACGTTGACAATAAATTGATTTTTAAAGAATAAGAAACGCTAAAGTTTGTAACAAAACATAAGAATGAATATGATCAGGATCTGTGGCTGGAGTTTATGTTGGAACAGAGTATGGAATCGAACGTATCCGTGGCACTAGAGATTGGGTACTACGTTCATTAGTCAACTACATTCCCACACATTGAGCTATTCATTTGTTTTTTTGAGAAACTTGTGAATGAATTGTTTTGAAACTTTTTGTTATCAGAAAAACGCAATGTTGGCAGGAGCGGCGACAGGAGCAGTGATCTCTGCGGTTACTAACAAAGGCAAAGACAAGGTGGTGGTCGATGCAATTATGGGTGGCGCTCTTGCAACTGCGTCTCAGTTCCTTAACAATCATTATTTCTACTGAGTTTTCAATCTTCCTATTAGGACCAAGTTTGGTCCTTACGGTGTGGGTTTCTTTGTTTGTTTCCAATAAAAAGATGTTGTACTTTTAAATGAATTGCATTTGAGTTAACATGAATGTTAAGCAATGGTCTGTGGTCTTCTTAAAACTCTTTGGCTAACTCCAGAGGAGTCTTGTTCATTACTTTATTCTCCATGTTTGGTGGTGTGAAGCCACATAACGTTGATAATGAGTTGTTCGATGTGTACAGTTTAGCTATCACTATAGTCAAAGAAAACGAAATGAATGAACGGTTGGTAATGGATATGGAGCTTCTTCAGTGGTGTATAAAGAAAAATAGAACTTCAGTTTTGGGCCTTAGTATTGATTGAAGTCTCAAACAAGTTTCTGTCGAAAAGAGTAAGTCTCGGGCCGTGGCCTCAGTTGGCCTTTGGTTTTTGTTGGTAACTTAAGGGAAATATGTATTCAATTTTTAAATATTAAATGATTTGATTTTTATTGAGTTAAATGATTTTAGATGAATTAGAAATTTAATAGATTTTTATTAAACCATTCTAGCACCTCACATAATATTATGAGCAGGCCGGTCTTGGAAAGTCTTTAATATTATAAAAACATTTTCGCCCTAACTTTACTCTGCTTTTTTAGTCTAGTGGTCTAAATGGGATTTGATTTTTGTTCAATATCCTGAGTTCGAACAACAAAAACCTTATTTTTCAATTTTTTTCTTTTTTATTAGCTTCAGATCTATTTTGTAGAACTCAAGTACGGTACGATATGAGATATATTTTTTTAAACTAAGAAACTCTACCTAAACATTTTAAAATTATTAAAAACTTACATATTAGTAATATTAGTGTTTATAATTTTTTATAAAATATCAATTTCATATACTAAATTTTAAGTATTTTTAAAAAATTTCTATTTGAATAATAATAAATTTATTATTTTAATATGAATCACCTCAAAATTTCGGTTCACTAAACCACTCACTTTATAGATGTAGATAAAGTCGGTTGTCTGAAATGTCTAATATAAATATAAGCTATTTGTTTTCAAATATTTTTCTGCACTGTCATTTTACAGAAACGTGTGTGGTTGTTGGTCTAAGAGTGTGTTCAGTGTTCACTGTGACTCTGCGAGTATCTAAGTAGTGGAGAAAATGGTGGTGGAAGATGATGAAAATGACAATGCTGTTGGCAACAAATTCTTATGGACTTGTGTCTGCTCAATGGCTACCATCTCTCTCTCTTTATCTCCAATCAAAAAAATCATTTGTTTTGTTTTCTTGTACCAAAAAAATACATCTACTTCTTTCCACCCTAAAGCAATACCTCTCTTATTCAACCATTTTTGTATTGTTTAATTCCTGCCGGGAACAAAATTGTTGCTACTTAACCAATCTGAATTTAGGTTTCAGTCCATGTAATTTATATAGTAGTTCAGCAACAAATGATCTAGTCACCCTTAACATAAATTGTAATGCATTCCAAACAATATGGTAGTCAATCCAATATGTAACATTAAATGTGTTCTTTCCGACATTGACCATATAAATTAATAGGACATAAAAAAATATTTTGTGTCACTAATGGAATAATTTTAAATTATTCTAATGTTTACAATTGAATATAGGGGTGGGCGTTCGGATACCCGCTCGGGTTTGAGTCGAGTATTTCTGATTTTCGGGTATTTCGGTATAGTGTTATAGAACCCGTTCGGGTATTTTTGTAGTTCGGATCGGGTTCGGGTATTTTGAGTTCGGATTCGGTTATTTCGGGTCGGGTTCAGGTATTTTGAGTTCAGGTTCGGTTATTTCGGGTCGGGTTCGGATATTTAGACTTTAAAAGAAAAATCATTTTTAAAGTTTCTTGTATTTAAAAATATAATTTTCAATGAACTGAATTTTTATTTTTTAATAAATTGAATGATTAATAGATTTGGAGATACATGTCAAAAATAAAAAGACATTGATGGTTATTGTCTTTAAAATTTGAATGTAATTTTTATTAATACATGAAACAAAAAGTTTTACATATATTTTAAGTGAGTATCAAATCATTTTGTCCATAATTATATGTTTATTGTATGATTTTAAAGTTTGTGTAACATAAATATAAATATTTTAAATAAAATGAGAGATGTAAACTAGAAATATAAGGTTAAGTATAATTATGTTAGGTTATCTTCGGATATCCATTCGGGTTTGGATATTACCCATTCGGATTCAGATATCCAATCTCTCCTAAATCAATACCCATTCGGGCATTTTGCTATTTCGGTTCAAATTTCGATTTAGATTTTTCGGATCGGGTTCGGGTATCGGGTAAAATACCCACCCCTAATTGAATATGTCGTTTTTACCTTGGTTACTAAATTGGCGTACTAGCCAACCGTCTAAAAGAAAAGGTTTTGAGGTCAACATTGATGATGGAGAGTGGACTAATTTAATCACTAGAATCTCTGACCCAAGAAAATTATGGGCATGGGCCTTAAAATCTTGATTAATCAGAAAACAAGTTCATGCTTTGAGAAGAGGTAAATGATAATACATGTATGGACAATTCAATTGATTCACATATACCATAATCTTCTAGATCCAATCAAGATCTTTATATCTTTAGGATAAATCAAGATGGCTATCTATCTTGTGTTCATGCTTCATTTGTTGGGTATATCAACTTATCCATATAAATATTCGTGTATATATATATATATATATAATAAATTGACTGAGGAAAATTAAACGTTAAAATAATTCTGAATTTAGGAGAGTAACATGTATCTTACATATACTTCCATAATAGGTGAACTGCAGAAGTGGGTTGAAGATGAGTCAAGACAACAATACTTTAGTGCCAGCAAAGACGTAAGATCTACCAAATCATAAACTGACATAAAAGACCCACTTCTCTGTATTATTCTTGCGAACTAATCCCCCCACCATTAAGGGCCACTAACCAATTTTGTATTCATTCATAAAGTCAAAATTATTATGAAGCAAATTAGTAATTCTTCTCTTTTCTTTCTCCGAATATTTTTCAAGGTCAATGATGCAACAAGTAGTCTTTATTTTATATTTAAAATGTTTAACCTCTTCTTAATTTAGTAATAGTTCTTCTCGGTAAGTAATCTGACCCGTATAATTAATAATAATAATACTCTCTTACACTTCTGCAATGGTACTTTTCTTAAAATATAACCTTAGTGTTATATATTTACATATATTGTTCCACATGTATTAGCAATCGACCCACTTACAAACTAGACGTTGAAAATTATAACATTGGCTTTTTCCGTCTGCATCAATAGTTGATTTGGCAGAATATCCAGAGATTTTATAAGGTTTGAATATATGATTTTAAAATTTTATTATTATTCAAGTTAAGCTATATACTAATGAAAAAATGTTATCATGATGACATTTAAAATGGGTGAATATTTTAGTTATACATGGCGAGGGAGTGGAGGGTGCTCCACTTGCAATATTACAAATGATGATGGACCTTGAATTATCAAGTGTTATTAAGATAAAAATGATTATTAAATTTGAAACAACATTTATGTTAATTAACTCGTAATATTTAGAAAATTCCAACCTTAAAATCTAATATGCTTTTCTTTATGTTAATTAATCTAAAGCAAATGCGCAAGTTGGATATGTCTCCACTTATGTTTTCAGCTTTTTTTTTGTCAACATGTTTAAATATATTTTTTGCGTTTTTATTATGTCTTTGAAGTATGAACGCAGTTACTTTAGTAAGGGAAGACTTGCGCTTCCTTATTTTTCTTGTTCTGTATATCTAGTGATAAATGTATTTGACTCTTTCTTCAAGCTTGAAACTTCCCCCTGTGTTACCACGTGTCTACTCGATTGACATAACTGTAAATACGCAGTAAAGATTATAGATTTAAAGATCTTGATTACATATGTGAAATAAAAACATTTGCACAAGACACCAAAGGATATATCATTCTCAATGATTTGCTTGCACTCTTCGCATGCCTCATTTGTGGAGTACCTTCTCAGATCTCCTATTAGACGATTTAACACCGTTTCCTATATTGCAACAGCTCAACCAATATTGAAGAATAATCAACACGTACATATATATATATTCATCTTGTGACCAAGTCTTGATCTTTAAATTTCAACATCTTCTTGTTGCCTAAATAGGTCATGGTCTCACCATCTATCTCTGCATTTTCAAACGACACATAAGAAAGGAAAAAAAGTGGATTAGTTAGGGAGTACTTAATTAATAAATTTTTAATGCTAAAACTCTCCAACTAAAGAGCGTGTATTCAATTGAGAGTTGTAGATATTTGTATAAAAACGACAAATTCACTGTTATTTAGAGCATCTCCAAAAGATACTCTATAACTTCAAATATAGAGTTTTTGGCTCTCCAAAAAGAAATTTCAAAACTTCAAATTTGAAGTTTCATCTTTTTATTTGCAATTTGGTCTTTACATTTACATATCTTATTTATTATTCTTAAGTATTTTCTTATTTATCATTTTAATCTTTAAAAAAATTATCTCACAAATATTCAAATTCAAATCTATAAATTAAACTTTACCCATAAATTTTTTAAAAAATTAAAATAATTTAAAAAAAATTAAAATAAGTTTTTTGAACGTGCATTTGGAGTCTTGCAGTCCAAGTTTGCTATCATAGCACGATCATCTTGTTACTGGAAGAAGGAGGTATTGCATGATATAATGACGGCATGCATTATAATGCATAACATGATAATTGAAGATGAACGTGATATTAATGCGCCGATAAAAGATACAAGATCAGTGGTAGAAGCAACGGTTGATATGGCAAAAAATGAAGATATCCGTTTTCAACAATTTTTAGCTCGTAATCTACAAATTAAAAATAAAAAGAGTCATTTCTTACTTCGAAATGCACTAGTTGATCACATATGGGAGCATTACGGAAATAATCTTATGGAATAATGTGATATTTTATTTGTAGGTTAATATTTAATTATGTATTTCTATTTCTAGTTTTATATTTTAAGTTCAAGTTTTATTAATTAATATTGTTGTAATTTTTTATATATGTGTTAGTTATTTATAAAAGTTTTATGAATTTTCATTAACTAAAATAAATATAAGGACCATAGTGTAAAATACAAATAATTTTGAAGTTAGTTTTGAAATTTTGCTTTTGGAGAAGAACACTTTGAAACTTCAAAATAGAGTTCCTTTTTGGAGATGCTCTTAAACATGAATTTCAAACACTCATTTTAAATCTATTGTTATTGAATTTGATATTTCACAAAGTACTCTAAAATTTAGTGTTATTGAAAATATTTTAAATTGTAAAATTTTAAAATTTTAAGTAATTTTAAAGTGTTTGTGTGAAGTTTCTTAGTTAAAAAACTAGAATTCAAATGTTATGATTTTAGTTGATATATTCAAAAAAAATCACTTAAAACTATTAAATTCTTTGTAATCATCTACAATCTCGTTAAAATTTAAACTATTTCAAACTTTAGACTGAATACACCCCTCTAAATTTATTTCAAATAAAAAATTTTAAATTAAATATTTAACGTAAGAACCTTTAAACTAGTTTTATTTAGTGTAAAAACTCTCAGACTAACTTTACTTGACGAATTAGAGCCTCGTGTCGGTAAAACAAACTAGTAATACCAATAAATTTAATAGATAGAAGACCTAATTCTTTAAGTAAAATTAGTTTCGGGAGGTTTACGTTAAATAAATTTAACTTGGGAGGTTTTTGTGTTACACACTTAGTTTGTGGGAGTTCTATCAAAAATAAATTTAATTGAGGGGTTTTAGTGTTAAAAATACTTAATAATCTAACTTGGATAAAATTCATAATGTGTTGATGAGCCAATAAGAAAATAATTAATACCAAGCTTATTTTTTCAAGACAAAAAAAGTAATGGCATTCTCTTAAATAATTTACATGAAGAGAGATAGAAACAAAAAATTGTAGTATGTAAACTTATAAATCATAAACTTTAAAAATATATATGAATTATTGCACGATTCTTTTGGATTAGTTTTAGATTAAAACCTATAGACAATATTCCCACCTATAGACGTCAATTCCTATTCAGATAATTATTGAGCAATATATTTTAAATTGTATGAATATCGAATCTGTGTATTTATTTTTGGTTATATTCTACGAATCAGAGTGTATTGCTGAATCTCTAATATCTGATATATTAACTGCAACTGGCACATTGGTCCTTATAAACATAGTTTACAAATTGGTGAATATATATGTAACATCCCGAGTTGTGATATGTGAAAAACGCTTATGAGAATTGATTTGGCTACCTATGTCACTAAAGTTGACTTACCTTTCCCGTCATACCTCCGTTTAGAACTCCAGAGTTAAGCGTGCTTGGGCTGGAGTAGTGAAAGGATGGGTGACTTATTGGGAAGTGATTCGCGATACCGTGCGAGTGAGGCCAAAACACGGGGAAAGGTAAGGTGGTGATTGCAGGGTCAGTAAACAATGATTTTGAGCCTTGGAAAAATTAACGCACCGACCGTCGGACAGGGGTGGGACCCACGAGCCCGATAGAGGGATGGGTGACTCACCGGTAGGGGCGGTTGGGGCGTTACAAGTGGTATCAGAGCTGGTTAGACATCTCAGTTCTGACCTGAGAGGCGTCTTGAGACTTGTCGTGGGGCGCAACGAGGGCGTTGCGTTCTTTGAGAGGGGGTGAATTGTAACATCCCGAGTTGTGATATGTGAAAAAGGCTTAAGAGAATTGATTTGGCTACCTATGTCACTAAAGTTGACTTACCTTTCCCGTCACACCTCCGTTTAGAACTCCAGAGTTAAGCGTGCTTGGGCTGGAGTAGTGAAAGGATGGGTGACGTATCGGGAAGTGATTCGCGATACCGTGCGAGTGAGGCCAAAACACGGGGAAAGGTAAGGTGGTGATTGCAGGGTCAGTAAACAATGATTTTGAGCCTTGGAAAAATTAACGCACTGACCGTCGAACAGGGGTGGGGCCCACGAACCCGATAGAGGGATGGGTGACTCACCGGTAGGGGCGGTTGGTGCATTACAATATATGCAATTTTAGAAGGAATGTTTGGTCTCAAAAATCTAAAGTTGTGCCGCATACCACTAACCTCCATTACATAGAATTGGAAACAAGTATGTGGAATCGAAATCATATAAAATGCCAAAACGAATTTTTCTAAAAACTTAAAAAGCCGATACATATTGGAAACATATGTAGAATAAATAAACATTATATATATACATATATAAATATATTAGAAGATAAGATAATAATTTGGGAGGAGTCCTTTCACATAGCTCTTATGGTTATTTGGTGAAATAATTTTTTTTGTTGGATATGAAATCTCCCTTTATCAAATCCGCTCCAGTGTTTTAAAATATACAATTTACCTGCCTTTATGTCCAGTTAAATAATAGCGTTCGCTTCAAAATTCAACACTTGGAATAATATGAATCAAATATTAAACGTCTCAGAATATAGTTGAAACTTCAGCAGGACTAGTGTCACATTTTCAAATACATTAAAAATTTCATAGACATTATTTGTGAAGTGATTTACATATTTGTCACTATTACATTTACTTTCAATAAAAAATGACATATCTTTGATAAAATATGACATGACATGACACTAACCTAATTGTGACATATACAAATTTCCTTATAAAATAATTTATTTATTTGGTAAAAAAATTTAAATATGGTAACGGCTATTAACGCATATATAAACATTAACGTAGACTTTCTATATAAATATTTATTTTGGTAAAACTATTTAAATATATTAATTAATTATAATTCATATATAACTAGTAAATTAAAATATAGATCATATTAATAAAAATAAGGTAAATATAATTACGAAATTTATTTACGTCAACTCATATATCATATTTCCTATAAATATATACAATGTACTAAAATTAATTAGAAGTATTCAAACACATAACTAAAACAACACTAATCAAATATATTTTTTGATAGTCAAATCATTAACAGGGATTTATTAAAATTGATATTTTTCAATTTAACATATTTAACGATAACAAAAAAATCCAAAATATATTAAAATTTATATTATATATATTTAACTAGATGATTAAAGATATAATTAAAATAATTATTAAATATAATAAAATTATTTTTATTTTTATATATAATTTTAACTTTACTAAAATTTAAATAAAATCAAAATTAAATAATTAAACAAAATCAAAAGAAATAAGATTACAAAAGTTTATGTTTATGATCTTTTCAAACTATTAAATTTAAAATATAATAATGATAATATCCAAATGTAAGTTATATTTTTAAATAAAAATAATTTATTTAAAATAATTATTTATGCGTATAGCACAGGAAAACACCTAGTAAAATATATACATGTAACTAAGAATATCTAATATAGTAACTGCAACTTAGCCATTTTATCGTAACCGAGTTATATTGTTTTTCTAGGATAATTTTAAATACATGATAGTGTAATTCTCATTGAATATTGGAAACAACAATAAAATTAAAATGGATTTGTAATGGAGAGCAAGTCCTAATATTTTTGGAGACAAGATATATAATAAAATTTATATGTTTGGAAATAAGATCTACCTGAAGTGTCTACTTTCCCATGTGTAGTATTCACACATATAAATAAGCTCACC
The DNA here is from genome assembly GCA_905132765.1 of Moricandia arvensis. NCBI lineage: Eukaryota > Viridiplantae > Streptophyta > Magnoliopsida > Brassicales > Brassicaceae > Moricandia > Moricandia arvensis. The sequence continues at coordinate 13,349 of CAJHQP010003210.1, read as the reverse complement.
TTAAAAATTCTGATTTTTTTAACAAAGTTAAGTTTCCTTAAAAAAAATTGATATACAAATTTACCTCAAGATTTACTGAGCAGTATACCACTTATTTGTAAGTGGCGTACTTAACTTAATTTTAAAATTGAGAAAATAACTGTATCTAAATTATAAATTTTTTAGACAGATTGATATAAAATGGAAGATATTTCAATATTTAGATTATACTTTTTCCTTGCTAAAATTAAGTTTTAAAGATTAAGGGTATGTTAAGATGGATTTGCACTTCACACAATTAGTTTCACATTGTCGATATGTATAAAAATAAACTATCAAATATCTCAATAAACTTCATGTCAGATATGTGAAGATTTATCACATCTTTTATTAATACATCATCTAAGACTGATTAGATTTTCATTTTCTCAGGTAAATTCTACAAATAAAAGGAATCGTTATATAAGATTGATAAATAATAAAATATAATGTGTCTTATTTTTAAATGGTGCACAGATTCTAAAATCAAATTTCGATGTTTCAAATGAATTGATGATTCTTGTTTTTATCTTAGTTGAAATAGAATCTGGAGGGAAAATCTTACTTTTAAACTATTTTTGTATTACTATTAATTTTTATCTTTATTAGAAAAAATTCTTACAAATAGATTTTTCATTAAAAGGCAAAGGATGTTTCTACATTTGCTCTATAGATATACATATATAAATAATTCTTTAAATACATAATAATTAAAATATATTTTTAATTATACATTTTAAAATTTGAATCTGACTTTTTTGAAATATAAAAATTCTTTTTGAAACTATTTTAAAAAAATTTGTTTTAAAATTTAAGTATTTATTTATTAAAATCTAAAATCCCATCTTCCAAAACTTCATCATATGTATTCGAGTTATATTTTTTCTTGATAATGTTAAATATGAATTTTAATCCTCATTATTTTTTGGAAACAACAATTAAATGGATTTTAATGGAGATTAAGTCCTAATAATTTTGGAAACATATATAAGATATTTTTATATTTTTGAAAAAAGCTACCTGAAGAGTCTAATTTACCATGTGTATTATACATCTAAATAAGTTAACCTTATAAATCCCGACACTTTTAGACACTTTTTAGGCAGGGCCGGCTTAGCAAGCCACTCCATTTTATTTTATTTTTACTTTTTATTGATATATATTGTATTAAATTTAAATTTATATAGTATTGTAAAATATGAGTATAAAATTTAATTAAAAACTATAAAAAACATGCATATTATTTATATAATAATAACTTTATTAATATCTTAAAATATTAAAAGCTAATAATTATAGGCTCTAAAAAAACCTTCTTAAGTAATTTGGAGCCTAATTTCTTTTTTTGTTTTTTTTTTTGGTAATAAAGGGCTTAATTTTTCTTTTGCCCAGGGACGTTTAATAGTATTGAGCCGGCCCTGGTTTTAGGTTTGTGATTTGTTAGGTTTTGTAACAAGTTGGAGCTACAAATATATCTTAGGATTTACAATGCCGTAGATAATTTCTTTTTAATTGCCATACTTAACCTAAATTTTAAAGTTGAGAATAATTGTGTCTAAATTAGAAAGTTTAAGACACAAATGGAAAGTTTGAGTTTTGAAGATTTAAAGCACGTTAAGATGGATTTGCACTTCACAACAATTAGTCTCAAATCCTCATAAATTTTTAAATGTTATAAACTATCAAATATTCCAATCAACCTCATACTAGATATATATTATGTGAAGATTTATCACATCTTTTACAAACATATCATCTAAACATTGATTAGATTTTCATTTTAAAAAATGGATTTTTTTTAATATTTAATAATCAAACTCAAACTCTTTGCAAAATGTGTATAACCGGTGATAGACAATTTAATGGTGCCAAAATTCTAAAATTAAATTTCAACGTTACGGATTAACAAAACTTCCATTTTTCTTTTGACTTATTTGAGACCGAGTCTCGGCATTTTTGCAACGTGTTTGCCGAATCTATTCAAATGTTTTTAAATATACAATGTACCTGCTTTTTATGCCGCTGAAACAAAACCGTAAACCTCAAAATTCTACACTTGGAATAACATGAATGAATTATGAAAAAAAATCTTAAAATGTAATGGATTCTCAACGGGATCTGCGATTTCCGCTTTTTCTATTACATTAAACGTAAAATGAATTTGTAACGGATGCGCCAATTACTCATTCTATCTAAACTTTTGACTCATTTTTTGTGTGTTTAACTAGAGTTTGGAGTTTAGTCTGCATGTAACCGAGAATATCCAACAGTAATTGAAACTTCAAAATAATCTTCTTGTATTCAACTTCTATTGTTTTTTCATGGATAAATTTAAATACTATAACACTGTAATTATTTTCTTTTCTATTTATAGCTAAAGAGGGGCTTCCAAATAATATTTTCTTTCTAGCACATCTAATCTTCATATATTCCACTATCTTGTACACTAACAATGTATCATCTAAATTACATTAATCATAAAACATTCAGTCAGAACAATACTGCAATTCATATTTACTTTTGGGTAACAACACTAATAAATAAAATAATTTTTAATAGTGATTAAGTTTTTATGTTTTCAGAAAGAATTTGATAAGCTTGGAAAGTAAGAAAAATTGAAGAGTCTAGTTTTCCATGTATATATATATATATCTAACCTTAACATCCGACAGTTTTTGTTTTTATTTATTGTGATTTGCTAAGATTCAAAACAAATTTTAGATCGAATTGCCATTTTTTTAAAACACAACTTCCATTAAGAAATTCAAACATTCGACCACTATAGGAGATGAAGTTTTTCAAAACTCCAGAGACATAAAACATTATATTATACTCCTTCCGTTTCATATTAAGTGTCGTTGTAGAGAAATTGTTGTGTTACCAAATAAGTGTCATTTTCGACTTTTAATATAAAATTTATTAGTTTTATATTACAATTTATTTTTCTGTTAGTTGAAATATGGTTAGATATATGTTTTATATAGGAAATATGTAAAATTAATTGTTTTCTTAATCCGTGTGCACAAATCTAAAGTGACACTTAATATGAAACATAGGGAGTAAGACATAGAATTCATAGTAAAACTTGAATGCGTCGAAGCAAAGTTCAAGGCACCGCTGGAAACTTGAAATTTAGTCACTTTGAGATATGACGTTGGCACTTAGCCCACACCTCTGAGTGTTGAGATCCCGACAAAAGATAGCAAAACGATTATAAATATGGATGTGCATTCTATTTAATATTCGAAGTGAAAGATTCTTTAAAAAAGAGGTAGTGGATAAAACGGTTCACTTCTCCAAAGAGAAGAATGATAGAGATAGTAGAGATGACCCCAGTGAATCTACCGATAGTGGATAAAGTAATAAACTCTTCGCACAAGAGAGATAAAACATTGAGTGAAAAGCGGTGAACCCACCAGTTCATAAGCAATTTAGCTAAAAATGCCAAACTCTCCCATATACATGTAGAATTTGAAGCAGTTTGCCTAGGAAATAGGCTCATAACACTTTATGGCCTTTACGCGCCTACATCCATGAGTTGTAGGCCCAAACCAATATTAATAAACAAATTTCCTCACCGGTGATCTTTGAACAACACGGCAACATAGGAGCAGTAGGAGTGAACGGATGTGGAGACTTGAGTGAAAGGAGGATGGACGGCTCATATTTCTAAATTGGTAGTGACAAGATAGAGAATGGTAGAGAATCTTGATTGAGATTGTCTCCTCTTCACTGAGGAAGAAGAACATCTGAGATGGAGCATGGACAAGGCGTAAAATCCGGCTGATGAGGCCCAGATCCAGAGGAGCGAGCAGTATCTTTACCAAAAGTGTCTTACCAAAAGATAGTGGATCAATAACAATAATGAGGTCATCATAGCACGTTGAAAGCGTTGAAGAGCCACAACGAAAGTAGATGGTGATCAAAGAGGACTGGGAACCTTAGGAATGTTCGAATCTGGTGAGCTTTATCCATATAGCGGAGAGCAAGTCATGACGACAAGAAACCTCCGAGGAGAGTAGTCATCTTGAGTACGAGCGAAACTAGAATTGGACACCCAACTGAAAAGTAACGAGACAGACACAAACACTGAAGAGGACTGAGAGACGGCATACTCACCACAATTAGTAACAAAATATTACATTTTTTTATGTTTTTGTAAACTATCAAATATTCAAATGTAAGAATATGTAATCTATCTGTAGGATGTAACATACTACAAGATGCCACTTCTTAAAAAACTGAGTTTTATCTTATAAAGTAATAGATGGTTGCACTTTTATGTAAATATATATATAAATTGTAGGAAAATAAACAAAACACCAACGGTGTTATTTCTTGTTAACACTCAAATGCACCATTCTATTTCTACGAATTCATTTCAATCTGAAATCCAAATTAGTTATACAACTAGATTCTAAACCACGCTCTCAAAGAATGAAAATAATCTTTAAATAAATCTAATTTAATAGTAAAATTATATAATTGTATTTCTTCGTATTTATATTGAATTTAAATATATCTATATAATACTAATTTATTTTATTTTCTGTTGTATAGTAGAATTCTCGAAAAAACTGTTCTCAAAATCGATATATAAATATTATAAAATTTATTTAATGTCAAATTATTAATTTTAGCATCTTGTTTATATACAGTTTTTAATTTTATGTGAATTATTTTTACAAAATATATGAAAATTCAAATAGACTAATTTGTTTATTAATATATTTCATATTAAATGAAATATTTTAGTATTTAAACCTACAAAAAGTTAATTTTATAAACTATATGAGTATTAATCAATTTTTTTATCTTATCAAACATTCTATTTTAAGATTAATAAGAAAATTATTAAAAACTGAGACCTAATTTTTTGTATTTCTTGAACATAAGTTTAATTATTATATTGTTTGAAAACACGATTACTAGTAAATGCTATTTTATATAGTTGGTATTTTCGTGATTTTTTTTTGTTTTTATTAATTATTTATAATATTTATGTTATATTACACTTGACTAAAAGTAGGTCCAGAGTAATGTTTCTGATTTTTTATGATCAACTTTAAGTAAAGTTTGCAACTAAATTTTGAAAACAAAAGTCTGCTATTGTACGATGTTAATGTAATGTACTATGTATTGAAACTACTTCTCTTTATTGTAGAGCCAATCAAATCGTAAAACAAAAGATATGATTCCACCATGCGAATCCTGCTCGCGTGATTTAGAATAGTAATTATCACAACCTCCAACCACAATATATAAATATAGACCACCCACTCAAAAAAATCAAAATTAACTATAGACTATAATAATTAGCCAAAAAAAAAACATTTAGAGTACATTTTAAGTTTTTGGTTGGACGAGAAATAGTAAGAAATAAAGTTTAAATTTAATATTTTTATGACATAGGAGAGATAGTGATTGTTAAGCAGCGGGTAAGAGGAGTTGACGAGAATTTATGAAATAACGAAGAGTCAGTGATCGACTGACGTGTGGCACACTCTTAGACTTCTCACGAGATCCAACGGTTATCGAAGCACAACTATCGAAGAAGTGTAAATTTGAAGGAAATTGACTGTAGCTGTTTTGACTTTCAGAGCTTTCCATAACTGGTCTTTATACTTTTCTACAGTCTTTGAGTTGAGTTTTTAATCCCTGAAATGGTCAGTTCAAATTCAACCCCACGCGCACGTTATGATTTTGTTAGCTTCCTCAAGTACAAGGTAGGATCAAATTTTTTTTTTTTTTGTAGAATCTAAATTTACCGAATGAATCGGTCTAGTTTTGAGAATAAATAATAAATATAAAAATTCTTAAGTCGAAATCATTTATCTAACTGCAGCAATATATCAATTTTAATGATTTGGAATATCCAAATTATATTTTATGGTAAAAACTAATAAAACTATATTACTAGAACTATTATAATAGTAAAAGTTATCAAGATTTGAATTTTATTTTGTCTGTTACCTAAAAAATAAATAATTTAAAATTTATATAGATTAGTTATTTTTTGATATTTGGATTCATATGTAACTGCACCATGCATCATTTCAAACTGTTTTTATAAAATCTACTTTTGACGGTATTTTTACATATTACTGAAATATTTTTGTAGTTTTTCTAAAAAAAAAATTAGTTCTTCTATTTCATAATACATATGTTTTTAAAAAAATATTATTTAAAATATATGAGATTTTGATATTTAAATGTTAACTTTAACTTTACTGAAAATTATGTAACTAATTAAATTTTACATTCTTTTAATAATTAGTTGAATAATCGTTAAATATATTTTTAGAAGTATTTTTTGAAAAAATATTTTTCTTAATTTTTTATATATTAAGACAAAAGATCATATACTATGAAATAAAAAGTATTTTTTTTTTATTTTTTGAGATTCAAAATCTAGATCTTTTAGTCGGTATACATTAATAAATCTTCAACTAAACCACTATACTAAAAAAATTCCATTGTATCATCAACTTTAATTATGCCACTAAACTAAAAGAAATTCTACTTGTATTGTCAACATTTAGAAAATATATTTCAAATACTTACTAATATTTTAAAAGATCTTTGATGCAAAGTGTATAAAATAAGTAACATATGATATCTTGACTGGAAATGTATCATGGTCAAAATGTCAAAAACTACAAGATCATTTGTGTTAATAGAGGTTTTGCCTATCATAAAAAAATTATATTCCATCATTTGGATATTTTCTTATTAAAATTATAGATATTGGTCCAAAATTTCATGTTCAACAAAAAAACAATCCATATATGATGATAAAATTATCTGGATAAAATAGCCTTATACAAATTATGTTTCACGAAAGAGAAGGTTCCAAACTTATTCCAGTTTGTATTTTTTTTGTTCAAAACTTATTTCAGTATCTATTTTGACCGAATATATGAAATAATTTCTAAAAGTAATTTAAATGCGCAAGTGCAGAGGACGCGCTTCCTTACGAGGGTAAACAAAAGACACACTTTTCAAAACCCCTCCTGAGTTAAGAAAACTGCAACCCTGCCTTAGCCACGAGTCAACCCCTTTGGCGTCGAAAGAGCTCGGTGCAAAAAATTAATTAGTTTTCTTTTTCAAAACCAAAAGTTTTATTTCTTTCATCCTCATCAATTCTTTCCCCTTTTCAGATTTAAAAACACAAAACGGAATAATATTATAATATCTCCCATATTTTTTTTTCTTTATATTCTCTTTCCCTTTATAATTTCCACTCAAAAAAATCATTTTCCTTACACAGAAGTCAACTCTCTCTCTTACATCTTCTTCAACCCCTGTCTACCATGTCTGAACAACTTCAGTTTTAATCTAACCTTTTAAATTTCTCTAAACTCATCACTATTTTCTCAATTCTCAAGAAAAAAGTTTGGTTCTTTATTGCTGCTTCTTAGATGGGTAACGGAATCACGAAGCTGAGTAAATGTTTCACCGGCGGAGGAGAAACTCGCCGGAAAAAAGACGTGAAGATTCTTGAATCTGATCCTCTCGACGAAGGTCTCGGCCACTCCTTCTGCTACGTCCGACCCGACCCGACCCGGATTTCATCTTCCAAAGTTCACTCGGAGGAAGACACAACAACGACGACGTTCCGTACAATCTCCGGTGCATCAGTGAGTGCCAACGCCGCGACTCGACTCTCCACCTCTCTCTACGATCCGTACGAACACATCGACAGAGCCGCCGCGTTCGAGAGCACGACGTCGTTTGCGTCGATCCCTCTGCAACCGATCCCGAGAAGCTCCGGTCCGATTGTTCCCGGTTCGGGTCCGTTAGAGAGAGGGTTTCTCTCCGGTCCGATCGAGAGAGGATTCATGTCCGGTCCGATTGACGGTTTAGGTTTATTCTCCGGTCCGCTCGGCTCCGAATCGGATCAGTTCCAGCGTAGCTTCTCTCACGGTTTAGCTAACCGGATCGGGTCAAGAAAAGGATATCTAGTTCGGGTTCTCCGTCGAGCGATCTCGAAGACGATTAACCGAGGACAAAACTCCATCGTGGCTCCGGTTAAAACGGTTAAAGAACCCGACTGGGTAATCGGGTCGGATAAAACCCGGAACCAACAACCGCACAACGAGAACCTCACGGTGACTAGCTTGAATTTCAGCAGCGAAGGGAGCTTAGACGACGACGTTTCACTAGAAAGCCAGAATCTTCAGTGGGCTCAGGGGAAAGCCGGGGAGGATCGTGTACATGTGGTCGTATCGGAAGAACACGGATGGCTCTTCGTCGGAATCTACGATGGATTCAACGGTCCAGATGCGCCGGATTATCTTCTCTCTCATCTATATCCAGCTGTTCATCGCGAGCTCAAGGGTTTGCTATGGGATGATCCCAAACACGACTCGAATCCTTCCTCTGATCAGGACAGTAACAATCCTTGTCCGAGCGGAAACTGTGTTCCGAGCTCGGACATAAAGTCAAAGTCAAAGAAGTGTGAGGAAAGTCAACGACGGTGGAGATGCGAGTGGGATCGAGAAAGACTCGATCTTGACCGTTTATTAAAGGAAAAAATCAACAAGAGGACAAACGGGTCGGATCCGGATCCGGATCCGAACTCTTCGGACGTTTTGAAGGCTTTGTCGGAAGCTCTGAGGAAGACGGAAGAAGCGTATCTAGAGAATGCAGATACGATACTCCACGAGAATCCTGAGCTAGCTTTGATGGGTTCTTGTGTTCTTGTGACGTTGATGAAAGGGGAAGATGTTTATGTGATGAATGTGGGAGATAGTAGAGCAGTGCTTGGTCAGAAAGCTGAGACTGAGTACTGGATGGGGAAGATAGGACAAGACTTGGAACGAATCAACGAAGAGACAATGAATGATTTTGATGGTACATGTGAAGGAGAACGAGCTAGTCTATCTGCTTTTCAGCTTACTGTTGATCATAGCACAAACGTAGAAGAGGTAAGGGAACTATAGCATTTACGCGGATTTATCGATGAATTGGTAAATACTGAACAGTTTTGTTATTCAGGAGGTTGATAGAATAAGAAAGGAGCATCCAGATGATGCTAGTGCAGTTTCGAATGAACGTGTTAAAGGTTCTTTGAAGGTTACAAGAGCTTTCGGTGCAGGTTTCCTCAAGCAGGTACTTCACATTCATCATCTCATTAGGTCATTAGAAACTAGGCAAGACGGTTTGTATTTGCTATGTTTCAATATAATCTAACTTTTTTGGAATACAATATTTGCAGCCAAAATGGAATAATGCGCTTCTTGAAATGTTTCAAATCGATTACATAGGGACGTCTCCTTACATCAATTGCTTGCCAGCACTTTACCACCATAGATTAGGCTCTAAAGACCAGTTTCTGATACTATCATCAGACGGTCTCTACCAATACTTTACAAATGAAGAAGCGGTTTCAGAGGTGGAACTCTTCATCACATTACAACCTGAAGGTGACCCGGCTCAACACTTGATTCAAGAACTTCTTTTCCGTGCTGCCAAGAAAGCTGGTAATCTATCGAAAAACTCGATGATAAATCTTTTGATTCAAAGTAATTTGAGTCTGGTTTTTTTAATTCTTTATTGATCTTTTCTAGGTATGGATTTCCATGAACTGCTTGAGATACCACAAGGGGAACGGAGACGGTACCACGATGATGTTTCCATTGTAGTGATCTCTTTAGAAGGAAGAATGTGGAAATCTTGTGTATAAAAAGTTATAAAACATAACCATATCATGAACATAGAGATTACTCGGAGAAGACGTTCAATTATATGTATTATGTTAATAATAATCATTAAGTAAAAAAAGTTTTGCCTCTGGAAGTAAAACACAAGTCTCATTAAAACACAAGTCTCACATGTCATGCTTCATCCATCTGTTTTTGATTATCTTTGTTTCTCTCCATAAATACATATTCAACGATGACGAATCCTAGTCTTGCAGAACCCAATCTTTGACTTGTAATTAAAGATGGTTTTATATTAGATTCGACATTTGTGGAAATCCTTAGCTGATTCGTCAAATGCAAGCTAGTGGAGTAGTTATGTGTCTTTCCAACTCCTAACTGTACTGGAATAGAGAAGTAAATGTAGGAAGAAGAAGAAGAGGGTGTGGTGGGTATGAGATGGAGAGAGTTAAAGAAGCTATCTACTCTTGTTCTATTTATGGTTTTAAATTGCTCTTCACTTAACTCGCTTACTTCCCACCAAATCTTGGCATTCGTCTCTTGTTGTTTTATGTACTGTTTCCACCAGTTCAGGCAACACATTTGGATCTTTATGTGTGTAGTCCCCATTGTACATTTCTCAACTCTCAGTCTTCATTTTCATAATTAGTACTAGCGTTTTGGCCTCCATAAAGTTGTAGATTAAAAGTTCGAATGTTAACATGCGGGACAATTGCGAAACAACTATGAAACAATTCTGGTGTAGTTTAAATATTAACATAAATGCATAGATACATAAGTATATATTGAGATTTTTGTTACTATTCATTGCGGTGAGGTGCATGGCAGTCAATCACCTAAGTTAAAAGATGACATTTGCGTATACGTATGATTTATTTGCGTATACGTATACATGGCAGTCAATCACCTAAGTATATGGCGTTGTGGATTTATTTACTATAAAGCCGTGTTATATTTTCCAAAAGCTAATGAAAAACTATGTTGTTATAAGTTAATTTTTTTCTGGAAAACATAAATACAAAAAACATTTATTGATTTTAATTTATTATTTTCTATAAACTTACTAATATTGATTATCTACTAATTTTGTTATTGGTGATAATGGGTAATTATAACCATACTTGAATTATACCAAGAAGATATTATTTTGTTAACATAGAAAGTTCTTTGTTAACATACAAAGTTCTGAACTTTAGATCTAGTCTCTTCAGACTCAGAGTCGTCAGCATTTACATATTCCGATTTAAATAATAATCCTTCATATTAAAGATGGTCTGGATTCATGATGATAAAGAAACAAACCTTTTTGTGTTACTAATAGACCACCAATATCTTGGTAAACATACTTATGATTGTTTGTTATTCCATTTAACAACTGATACGATGACTATTACTCAACTTAGTAATTTTGCTATTTAGATTGAAACTATTATTTTTTCATGTTATTTTACAGTAAAAGCTTTATTTGTTATTTCATTTAACAACTGATACGATGACTATTTCTCGACTTAATAATTTTGCTATTTAAATTGAAACTATTATTTTTTCATGTTATTTTACTGTAAGAGTTTTATTTGTTATTACATTTAACAACTGATACGATGACTATTTCTCAACTTAGTAATTTTGCTATTTAGATTAAAACTATTATTTTTTCATGTTATTTTACAGTAAGAGTTTTATGTGGATGTCAAATCTGATTTATCTAATTCGAAATAAGATATTGAAAACATCAAATTCAGTATGAAATAAGATTGAAAATCTGACTTTTGGTCGATTAGAATCGCATCCAGAATGTTGAAAAGACTAAATCAATCAAAATAAATATAACAGTATAATTAATTAATCTCTAATTTTGCTATACACGAATGTTAGCTATCTTTCGTAATCTCAGTATATTGCTTTTTATTGAATGAATCCGAACATTTTTTTTTGAACAAACCTTAATTTTATGAAAATTTTATTCTCCATGAATGTAGAAAGAGAGAGAAAGACTATGTACATGAAAAGGAAGCAATCCATGCCAAAAACACAGCTATTATAACGAAGCAAATACAACATAAAAAAGGGGCATACAAAATGCTTACAGAACTAATGATGTCGAGAAGTCCTCTAAACTCAGCGACCATCAAGCTGTAAAGTGAGATGAAGCCTTGGAAATTAGAGACCACAACCAGTGATATAAATCCCAAGATTGAAACAGCAACAAGTGCACAATCAACAATTTTCAAACATGGCTACAAAGCCTTTTGATTAGAACTTCAATGTTAGAAGTGTCTCTAATCTTCAACAATACATTCCCTACACGAAAGTCACATAAAGTAGATGATGAAATTGGGAGAAGAACAAACTCCAAAAAAGTGGAAACCGGACAGTAAACAACCCGATTCACATGATGAGTGGATATGTAAGGCATCAATCCATTAAGCTGCCACTGAGCACATATGGACTTGAATACCACAAAGATGGAACTGCATAATGCAGTAAAGAGACTGCACACTGCAGTAAAAGGACTGCATATTGCAGTAAATGGGCGCACCAAGACAAAAAACAGAGATAGATCAAAGGAGATTTCAAGATACCAAATCAATAATATCAACTCATCAGCCAATATTAAGTTTAAAAATCTCTGAGATAACACCTCGATTAGTGGAAGAGGAAGAGAGACGGAGGTGGAGATGGAGATCGAGCAACCAAACACAATGTCAAGCATAATGAAACGGTGAGGACTCCAATCAACACACCAGCAGGGGAACAAACTGAATACTGCAGGGGACAAGCACTTTGAGCCAAAACATGTGTCATCAACACACATAAGAGAAATAACTCCATCAAATCAGGAGATTTTGAAAACACTTGAGAAGATGTTGTGTCGACTAGCAGAAGAAGCACAAAATTGAGCGGTACGTCAAGGGGATCCGGTGGTTTTGGCGGAGAGCGAACTTCAAGCGGCACATGGGGAGACGTACACGGTGGAGGATCAGGAAGAGGACGGAGTTGGAGTTGCGACGGAGGAGACGGAGGTTCGGGTCGCGACGTAAGGCGGAGTCGCGATGGAGGAGACGGAGGGCAGAGTTGCGGGGGAGGAGACGGAAGCCGAAGCCAAGACTGAAAAGACGAAATCACCAAAGGAGCCATGAGAAGATTGAGCTGCTTCAAACGAGTCTTACATCGGAGTGACATGAAGACCGATGGCAAAGACGGTGGCTTCACGAGAGGAGATGTTCTCCTGCTTCATACATAGCTTAGATGGAGAAAAGAAACAAGGGGAAAATATTCAAAATTTGAATCTAGATCTAAGATCTGCAGAGAGAATTTTCTCTCTCTACATTTCCTCTCGTTCAGTTCTAGCCCATTGAAGTTTTGAATCCGAACATTTTATAGAACGAAATCCAAACCTTATTAAATTAACTATGTTTTGAAGAATAGACCAGTACCAATAGGAATCGAACATGCGACCTCTTCAATTCTTACTAGACGATGTAAGACTTGTGGCCACTATATCAACTTTCGTTAATTCTTTTATATTGTCATTTGCATCCAATTCTTTCTTATTCTTTTATAGCTAATCTTTCACTGATGAGCGGGTAACTTAATTAGCATGCAATGTAAGATCAATAGTCATCCGAGTTTGTGTGATTTTATTTCTGGTTCTGAATATTTAGA